>JANSTS010001558.1:19755-31595 GCA_026546915.1 Sylvicola fuscatus
TGGCGAGTGGCGACATGTATTGTTAGAATTCGTTTTCATCCGCAGAACTTGGACGCGGCGTCAACTTTTAATCGCTGTCATCGTTTTCTATGAGTTTAAAGTGCTGGACGCATCGCGACGCGCTATCTAAACAACGCCGGCCTTTCGCCATTCATACATTTTGCCTTTCCCACAGTGCTGCCGTTTGTTTACATTTGCCAGTCGGTATTTTTTGTTTGTGAATAATTGCCATGTTTACTTCACTGCCCCACCGAAGAGGCTCGACAATTAGTGATTAGGCAATTAAGTTTAATTTTAATCATTAAATTTGTCAATTGTGGATTGGTCACGACGCGATTGTGGATATCAACTGATAAGCGTGATTTAGTTTATTGCTGTGTAAAAGCTTTGTACCTAATTGTTCATAATTTGAAAATTTAAATTGAAGTACACGGTTCTTTTGTGTCGACGTGAAATAATGGCAAACTTAATTGCGTCAAGAGTTAAAGTGCTGCAGACGCTTAAAGTTCACACTAGCGATGTAACAAGTGTCGAATTTTGGGGCAATACTATGCTCTTCACTGGATCCAGGTGGCTAATAATATATACAATTAAAATGTTTTAATCTTTTGAACAGGGTCTTCAACCGGGAAGTGTTCTAGATATTTAATTTAAACAATTATCTCTGTGCTTTTTCGGTTGATTTTAATATGGCCAAGATGTTTATGATTTTTTTGCGCCATTTTCATATTTTCTTTTAATCTTCCGAGTTTCGATATTTTTTCCAATTTCTTGACAGCAATTACACAAGTACATAACATGTCAATCTGTATCAAGAAAAAGCATTGTCCACATAACAGTAAATGAGTTCTTGTTTTGTACACATTGATTTTCATAGCATTTATGTATAATTGCCATGCTATTTATTGTATTTAATTCATTAATCCGGTTTGAAACCCTTTTAATAATTAATTAATAATCGTATAAAATCCATTAACAAGTGACAAAACCGTCCGTATTTGGCGCTGGCAAGTGGGAATTGGGTTTATCGAGGAGCCCTTCTCACCCCTGATGGGCCACAAGTATGGCGTCACATGCGTCCGTGTTTCACCTCAGGTGAGTTCATGAAATTTATATTTTATGCCTTTATATCAACATTCGATATGTAAATTGATTGATTCTCTATACGTCAAAAAATAGAAAAGGTTACTTTAGTATGGATCGATATGTGACAAATTCTTCTTTCGTGCTCACATTAGTCGAGTCTTTTTGGTTCATTGGGACTGCCGCAATGTAGAAGGGTCACGCTGTAATATTCACTTCATGAAAAATCATAGGTATAGGGATAGAGACAAGAACACCTGTTGATATGGTCGGCAATTAATTTATAAATAAATCATAAATCATAATGTTCTCGTATCGATTTTTTATATTCCTTTGTCTAATATTGAGTTAAGTGGGGATTTTGAAATATCTCTTGGCATAAAATCAATGTTTTATATCAATTATGTATTAATTTTAATGGCTTGGAGATAAAATGAATGAAAATCTGCAATTTACATTTGTACACATTCAGTTTATTATGAAAAAGACAATATTTTGCCCAACAATTAGAAAAAAACATTTAAATATTCAACAGGTGTTGGATGTGCAGTAAAATGCAGTTTCACTTGCGATGCGTAAATGTTGCGTTCGTCGATCATGTCCAAATCATTGTAAAAGTGTGACAAAAACAAATACACGTCAATGACTTTAGCGTAAGCCCCCACCCGTTCAAACAACTCGCCAGCCTCCTCCAGCAGTTTCTTGCATTTCTCCATTTGGACAGTCTTCCCCGCTGCTGTCGTCTCCGCTGCCACCAAACATCTGACAAACAAGAACATAATCCTGGCACGATCATAAATGCCTCCATTAGCCAATATGAACTCCATACAACTACGAACAGTGCGCAACGCCTGACTGGGCATTTCCTTGGTCAAGAGAGCAAAGGCAAAATGTGCATCAATAATTGACGATTCATACTGAAAGTACATCTTATCGGCCAACACGGACGCTTTGCTCAATGCAATCACCATTTGATTGTCAATTGAATCCTGGTGAATGTAAGTGTTTGCCATTGTAATAAGAGCACGAACCCGCATCAAATTGGGCAAATCTTTCTCAGCCAACAACGTCTCCACGAGATTACGGGCACCCGTGCTATCGCCACGCGCCACACAGATACCCGCCTGCACCAGTAGACTCAGCTGACTGTCCACTGTGTACAGATTGTGGGCTGCCCTCATCGCACAATTCCACTTCATTAGATACATATTTTGTAGTGCCGTTATGTAGCAGTCGCACTTCATCCATAATTGTGCCAACGGGTCGCGAGGATATCTATTACGTGCGTGTCGCAGCACAATCTCACTGATAGCGTACTGACCCTGCAGGCTCAGCCAAAGCGCCAATGTGCACAGCGAATCACAGCCAGCCTCGCCATTCTCCAGATCGTTGTCCGATTTGGTGCGTAACTTCACCGAGTGTAAATGTATTTGACTGTACAGCGAGGCGATCTCATTGCGTCCGTACATTGTCCACAATGCTGAACGCTGTGTGATGCAACTTCCCAGAAACAACATCATCGAGTACTGAAAATTGATGCCCTCTGTCTGAGTCATCATATCGAACAATTTGGCGGGAGGGAAACCAGCGAGAGCAGCCACTTTGACAATTACCTGTATGTTAAATGGAAGCAGGTGGATGCCTCCGCCCGAATCTTGTTCGAAGCTCTCAAAGTCACGAAACTGAACGTACTCTTCGTCCAGATAGGACAGCCATTCTCGTGCTATTTGCAGGCAACCAGTGTCGTCCGCTTCTTGGGCTAGCATTATGCACTCCTTGAGGCTGGCCAATGCTTCGGAGCGGTGATTGAAGTGGGCGTGCAATATGGCCAAATGCATACTGGGATATTGCCACTCATTTACCTCGCTGGTATTTACATCCTTGTAAGAGTTGCGATCGAACGCCTTGTGCAATGCCTCGATGGAATTGTTAAAGTCTCGAATACGCAAGTTGTTGTAGTAAGACAAAAAATAAGCATGTGCCGTAGCTGGGTTGTCCTGGATAATGCTGTTCAATTTTTTTTGCAGCTCAATCGGAGACAACGCTTCACTAAACTTTGCTTCTCCAAACAAAGTATTTTGTTTAATTACAAAGAATTCTACCTGCCGACTGGACCACTTCGATACAGTTTTCTTCTCGGGCTTGTTGAGTTTCGCCAACAACGCCAAACGGTCTGCAGTCATTTTCATCTTTTGCAGTCCATTGTAAAAATAGTCCGCCATACTTTTGCTCAAAGCCACCGTCTCTGTGAACGACATTCGCTCCAGAGTAATAACCATCTTTCTCACGTAAAACCCAATCAGTCCAAACGAATGATGAGTGCCACCCATCTCCTCCATCACCACTTTTGTTATGTAGTTTACCAAATCAAAGATACATTGGATGGAGAGATTGCTGCACATCACGTCAATCTCTTTTTGAAAGCAATCGAAGAGACGCTCATCAATGCGATACTCACTTTCAGTAAGCAGCTTGTGCAATTCGTCGTACGTGCGATCGGCTTCATGAATCAACTTCATCAGGACCATGCAGAATTGGCGTCGAAAATTTGGTGTTATTTGTTTGAGTGGGTCGCCGCGATGCTTAACTGTAACGTATTCCTGCACAAGGATGAGAATTGACATTTTATGGGGCGTCAATATGTCGTATTTGGAGGCATTTGAATTTGTGTCCCAAATGTTATGGAAATCAAAATCTTTTCGTGTGTCCATCGTGCCGAGTTGAATTGTTTTTTATAGTTTTATGTGATTCTTAAACAATTTAAACAACAATTTTCCTAATTCTACGCATGTTCGACTGAACATCAACAAATAGTTTTGAAAATATTTTGACAGTTAACTTAATTTTGCCGGCTGTCAAACTGACCAGCGTTGCATTATTTTAACAAATTTCTTCTGCGTTGCCATTATTTTTTATTCAAATATTTGCAAGATATTAATTCAAATAATTTTTTTTTTTTAAGGGAAAAATACTTGCATCTGGGTCAGTTGATGGAACCATAATTTTGTGGGAAATTGCTAGTGGAAATATGCAGGACTCACTAGCTCAAGAAAATGGTGAATCCATCCGGTCATGTGCCTTTAGTCCCAATGGGGCAATAATTGTAAGCTCTGACGACAGTGGAAATGTTTGCGTTTGGGGGCAAAACAGGAATCTAATAAGGTAAGTCTTCAAGAAAATAAACTAAACGTGTTAAAGTTTTATTTTTCAGAACTTTTAAATGCCATGATGAGGCCGTACACACATTGGCCTTCTCTCCAGACTCCAGCATTCTGTTGACTGCCTGTACTCTGGGAAACATTCGCTTAAGTCTTTTTGATACAAACAATGAAAGTAAGTTACTTAACTTTTCTGAATAAACTCATAACTTGTCTATACTTATACTTTTCTCAAGGCTTTGATTCAGAGGTAAGTTGTTTCATAGATGCCGCCCATGATTTAGGTGTTCTTGGAGCTGATTTTTGCAAGGTCATCCACACTGATCGTAAGTTTACAACCAAAAATATCCGAAAATATTATTCTCACTTATTCCACAGCGGCTGATGATGACACTAAGCTGTACACGGTGGCCACATGCGGCATGGACCATCTAATCAAAGTTTGGAGAATATTCTGCCTTAAAAATCCAAGTGACAGCGAGAGTCGATCACGCCTAGTGCCCAAAAGTCCGCAGGTAAATTTACCTCTTTTAGAATTTTTATTGGCCAGGACAATACTGTTTTTCTGTTTAGGAACATATGGCTGGTAATTCAACAATATTCTGCACCAAAGTTATGAACGCCGAGTGCGTGCAGACCATTTCAGCTCATGGTAGTGGAACGACTTGTGTAAGGTAAGTGACAGACAATGTTTATCGCTCAAAAAATTTATTCAGGGTTGATTTATAATATAAAAAAAAATTCATTGATTTACGACACTTCCATTGGAACGGCGCGAACTTCTTCAGTGAACTCGTATTTATGCACCTTAACTCCAAGAACTGGAGTCGTGCCCAATTTGAAAGTGTAGTCGAGCTAAAAAAATGCATTGAAAATATGAAATTTCACGTAAATTTAGTGCACAGTAAAGTTAAACTTACTCCTCTCTGGCCTTTGACATTGGCGTACTCATAGCCACGCAAATACTCGGTAGAATCCTTACGAATAACGCACAAATCAATGTTTGAACCAGAGCCCAAGTCATTGAAAACACCTGCAGCGATGGCATCCCTCACTAATTTCTTGCCATCCTCTTCAGACATGTCTGGTTTCCAACGGGCTGAAGTTTAAAAAGAGTTTATCGATTTGCCCACTTAATATAATACAAATTCCACTTACACTCAAACACAGACATGGCAGCCAAAGAACCAGAGCCCATAGTGGCGTACGGCAATTTGTCGGTTGAGCCGTGTGGATGAATACAATAAATATAGGCGCCAGTGCGATCAACGCCGCCCAAAACCAAAGCAGCGCTAACATAGCCTTGGTAACGGAACAGCATACGCTTCAAAAGAGTGTTTGCTGTCACGACAGGGACTTGACGTCCGGTATTCAAGCGCTGAAGTTCTAATTGTGAGGCAATCAATTGCGTCGTCATTTCAGTGTCGGCGGCTGTTCCCGCACCACAGCAACTGAAAAAGTGGCAAAAGTCAATTTTGTTTTCAAACTTTTAAATTGTGAAAATGTTTTGAAGATTTCAACATAATACTCACTACATATTCTTGGCCAAGAAATGGATTTTCTCGCAATTCTTGTCCGACACAATGGGCCCTTCGGTGGCACGAGTATCAGCACCCAAAATTACACCATCCTTAAAGATTATACCGACGATGGTGGTGCCGGTTTTAACAGCCTTCGGAGCCACATATCCTTGTTTCAAAAGAGTTGTATTTCTGTGAACGAATTCGCATTAAACTGTTTGTTGGTGCCGACACACGTTGAGGTTATGTTTATGACAAAGCAGTTTTCGCTTTAATTTATCTGTAAATTACACAAATCCAAATTACCTGCGACAATTATCGAAATTAAATCCAGCTGGAGTTAATTCTGGAGCTAAATCTGTCATTTTTAATTAGTTTTTACTGATATTTAAGAGTTATAATGCAACCAAAATTATATTTGCGACACAATGACGAGCCAAACACAAAACTGTTTTTGACAATGAACAATGACATATGATAAATTGTACGAAATGTCATCGGAATCTGCATTACCTTTTTCATAAGTTGATGTTGACTGGTTGACTTTTGACTTATATTAAATTCAATTTTTTAAATTTTAATTAAATTAAAAAATCATAAATTTACTTATTTAAGATACAACTCTACTGGCACTCTCTTGATGTCGTGCAGCCTCGATAAAACCATTAAAATTTGGGATCACCAAGGAACTTGCCTTAGAACACTCTCAGACCACACACGCTACGTCAATGCAATTGCCGTTAACAATGATTCGTCAATTATTGCGTCCGGTTCCAATGATCGCAGTATTTTGATCTGGGACTTGACCAACTCCTTTACAATTAATTCGCATATTTCCGGTATACGAAACGTCATTTTTAACCTGGCCTCATCACAATCGGACGTGCCCCATGAATTCATTTGCCCAATTACTTATGAGATTATGAACGACCCTGTCACAGCCTCTGGTAAGAACAAAAAAATTGCTACCACAATGACATTTTTGTAATATTTAAATTGCCCCAGATGGCTTCTCGTATGAGCGCGAAGCCCTTCAGGAATGGTTTCATCGTGGTCGGCAGACATCTCCAATGACTAACGCAGATATCAGTTCCGTGGACATTGTGGATAATGAAATATTGCGCGAGAAAATCGAAGCCTTTTTGAAGAGTTTTGACTTTGACACTTTCAAAGTGGAATGACCACGATGCAGCTTAACAACAGCCTTAATCACATTTAGCCTTATTCTATAGAAATTCCACACAAAAACATTTCTAAACTCCTTATTTATCCACATTATTTAATTAAATAACCGAAGCATTTTAATCAGCTAAATTTTAAACAACTTTTGTGTACGCTGCGTTGTCCGCTGGAAGAAAAAAACTTCAAGGAACCAAAATTGGCGGCTAGTTGCAGTGAATTCGTTCTTTAAGAATTCGGGGCACCTTTAATCGCAGTTTAATTGCACACATGATTTGATTGTGATATTTACATTTAACAAATGCCGGCGAGATTACACTGAGTTTTTGTTTGTATTGATGTTATGAGGTAATTTGAGAAAGTCATATAAACATATCTTGTTAATCCTTTTGCGAAGTTTGTACACGCACTTTTTTGGCAACGTTTTAGCTGTTTGCTTGGTTATATCTTCTTATTCTATTTGTAACATATTTGAAAATATATATGGGATTTTTATTGGTTTAAATGGTATTTTATTATAAAAATTTTGAGTAGAAAATTTTCTTAACTATTCCAAATGAGTCAGTAGCATTTTAAGTTTTTTTTTTATAAGAGGTATGTCTAATTTGTATGTTTATTGTTAAAGATGTCTAAAAACACTGAAGTATATATGTGGCAAGTACATTTAAGTCAAACAAGTTACTACTTACATATATAAAATTACATTTAATAAGAAATGGAAATATTTAGATTCAAAAAAAAAAAGGAATTCAGTTCTAATCAAGTAAAGAGTAAATTCAATTTTATTATAATTATATTTTACTTTATTTCTTTCTGCTGGCAAGATGGTAAAGAATATATTTAGTGTCTTTTAATTATGTGGTAATGGTATTTTTTATTTAACTATTAACAATTAAGAAGGTTCTGTTCTAAAAAAAGTAAAAACATTGAAATGCAAATAATATTGATTGTAAATTTATTCAAAAGCATTCCTATAACTATTCGTAATTAAATAATGATGTTTCATACAATATTAGATATAAGTTTTCCAAATAGAGCGTCAATTCCACAGGTTTCCGCCACAAACCTCGTGCCAGGCGACTGATAAAAAATTTGATAACAGCAACAAATATTATTGGCATTTAAATAAGATAACGCTGAAACGTTACATAAAACCAACCGAAAAGTAGGGAAAAGTCCAATTCGTGCGACAACTTCTTGAAAATGCATTGTCTTGATGGCGGAACTTTGAATCGATCACTAAGACAAATTTCACTTGTCGCATCCTCGCGTTGCTTATGGGTCGCAAGACAATTGACACGATCACATGTTGCATATCGAATAGTACATAAAGAGAGCAATTCCATGACAGTGAATCATTTCCCTACTGTCGACGGATAGCTCTCTTTATTTTCATATTCGCGTTAAATTTGTTGCTTCACTTTAAAAAAAAAACACCTGATGCCGCGTGAAACTACAATTAATTCGTTAGCAAGGGATTATGTAACACTCCAGGATGAAGCCACTGCGGACTAAAGAAAAGCTGATCAGCACACCATCACAGTCGCTCTGCAAATGGCACAATTCTCTGTCCCGATGGGCGACTCGTGCGGCTTCCGATCGGCCAGAAGTAAATATCTGGAGTATTTTCTGCTCTTATCAGGTAACCAGCAAGACTATAATCAGGTAGTGTCGCTGGATGTGTGTTTGCGCTTTGCCGTGCCGTGGTTATCACATACTCAAATAAGAACGTGTGTTTGTTCCACATAAATTTTGTCTGTACTCGCTTGGGCTCCGGCTTTTCGATAATTAGATAACAAGTGCATAGTAACGTACTCGTACGTGCCGAACTGTAAAATGGGATATAGTAAATGAACTCCAACTTATCTTCGATGGCAATTAAAGTATATGATTATAAGTGTGAAACAGTCATAAAATAAATTGAGAAGATGAACGATTTTTGGTTAAATTTGAAATGCACTTATTGTCGCGCTGAAGGTAAATAGAAACGTTAAAATTACATACAAAGGAGAAATTAACAAAATGCCCTAAAATTTGTAAATTTCATTTAATATATAAAAGCAAATGATTTTGTTTTACTTGCTTAGTAAATGCTAAAAAATGTTATCAATCATCTATAAGATAAAGACATTTTTTCAATCACAAACGTTCAGAATGAAGTGGTTACTCATTAATTAAATGACTTGACTCTTTCAATTCCTTGTGATTACTTTATCGGATCAAAGAATTGGCTTACAACTCAAATATTGACGCCAGATCAATTGATTACAAGACGTCGTGCATACTTGAACAGTACTTGAAGCCGATAAGAAGACAAATATGTAACTATAAAACTACCGGCAGAGGCTTGTCAGGCATAACCCGACCCTTATTTGCGAAAGCGATAATAATCTGAATAATGCTTCAACATAACAATATTACATTTAAGGTATTTCGGTGCATCTTATCAGAGTTCAGGTGGATGAACTGGACAGCTATTTTTACAACGCGAAATACGTAACGATGGGAAGTTAATTTTCTTATATCCGCCGCTGCCCTTACATATATTACCACTCATTTCACTTTACTCATAGAATCTGACAGTAAATTGTATTCTCAAACGTTCCTCACAAATTAACACCTTTATTACTAGCATATCTTTGAGTTTCATGTTCAAGTGTATCAAAAATAAAAAACATGCGCTTGGAGTTTTTTCTTGGAGTAAGATAAAAATCTAAATCAAACAACTGCGGCATTCACTTCATACATCTTGTGCGGTAAATCTTCACGAAAGAAATAAGTTCAGAAGCGATGCGTGTTTAAGTTAAATTGTAATATCACGTTCATTATTCAAATCGATCGACATCCGGATGATGCTCTTCATTTATGGTTCTGAAGCCACGACGCGACAACAACACGTGTTTGTTTAAATGATTGATTCAGTTCAATTTCTTAAAACATTTACCGAACGATAATCAAATAGAAATCTTCATCTTCTCTCACTGTACACTCCACTGAGGGATCAACGCTAATTCAATTTGCTAAGATGCTCTAATTTGTTGGTCAAGTTGAGCTCACTTTTTTCGGGGTTTTGTGGATTTGTCGGTAGTAAAAATGTTCATGAGTTTCTGGTTGTTAAACAGGAATTTTAAATAAAATATTGAAACTGCGGTGATAAAATTTTTGAACTTGATATTTGAAGTGAAAACTGCACTTCGTATTATTTTAAAGGTTAAATTACTAAAATAATAATCTGTTAAAACTCTTCTAACGATTTAATTTTGTTTCATAAATTTTATAATCTTTAGTCTTTGGATCCTTGAAAGCACTTATTACATTATTATTTGAAAGTTATATTCATATATAGTTAAATTATTACATGAGTCACAATTAAAAATCGAAAATGTCCTTGAGAAGGAAATCAAAAGTTTTTAGTGTTTACAAAAAAAAAATCTGTTACATAACAAATCACCGACTTTATTTGACACGATCTCGATAGATTACAAATGAACCGATAATGCACGTGCCTAATATCACCTGCATATACACAATTTAGAATTAATCACAGACACATGACACAATATTGTATATTCCATTATTGCAATGCCTATCTATATTTTAGTCTCCTCCTCTCGACTTCGACTTCAGTGTTACGATTGTGCTTAGATGTCTTAAAATGACGACTTACAACTGTGAAATGGGCCGATTGTGCACCTGATTAGCGCTTTTATACCGTCACTTGACGGCCATACTGTTTGCTCTGTGGAATTCAGCTTTAATTTCGTTCTTCAAAGCTTTTGTACAAACAGACACATTTTCTCTTTTATTCGGGCATATACATGTAGACGCTGGTTCTTATCGCTCATATAGAATCCTTCCGTTTTAAAATCGTATCTCTTAAAATAAAATAAAAATGAACATTTAATGTGTCGAAATGTCTGTACTGAAAAGTTAAAAGAAGCTACTCGTAAAAAAATTATTGAAAGACATTTATCTCAAACTTTCTGCACTAATTTAAATTTTGTCTGGTAAATTTGGAACAAATTAAAAATCTAAATTTTAAACAAATCTCTTACATCGCTTAAGATGAGCATGACTTAACACGTATTTTGGCATTTTGATTTCATCTGCAATAAGATAAATCAATTCCTTTCACCCTTTTTTGAAGATACACAATAGGGTGACTTTTGACTTGATTTATTAATAAGTTAAGTTAAAGATACCACCCGGTAAGAATGTCGTAACCCATACGTTAATTAAATTATAATGATACAGATTTTTGTTTACCGAATAATATAATATGCATATGTAGTAGACAAACATTTAATGGGGGTACAAACAGTTGGCTCCTTAAGCGCATTGGCCATCGCCTGATTAACACTGAGCAGAACATAAAACATTTCAACAAGTTGCAAGTTGTGAAATATGCAGCGCATTTAGTAAGTCATACAACAAATGTGTAAGACATTTCGTTTTATAAACGCGAATGCAAGAACTGAGTCTTTCGCTCTTATCAGTAAACTCTGTGTCATTAAGGTATACATATGACATAAATCTCTATAAGCTTAAGCCCCTACGATGGTGAATTTTTGTCTGAATGATGCGTTGTAAATTTTAAACTCTCGCATTGTTTTCATATTTGCATTGTCTCTAGATTCTAGAGTGAAGTTAATACGCGGGAGATTGATAAGAGTGTGTCAATGTTTACAGGGACTAGATGGCACCTGAATGTCATTAAATATACAATTTCAAGTTTGTGTCGCGATGAGTTTAAGTTGGCTGCTTTGTACGAGCAATTTTCAAACATCTTTTCATTTATATGAACGAACGGTTATTATTTTAATTGTTTTCAGATAAAATATTAGTTAAATTACCTGTTGCGTTATATGAACTGTAGATAAGTCTTTTGGAGTAAAGAATT
>JANSTS010001590.1:0-21500 GCA_026546915.1 Sylvicola fuscatus
TTTTTAATAATTTTCTAGAATAGCTACAAAAACGATATTCATCAATCTGACGCTAACCATTGTAGCTCACTTATGAAATCCAGATAGCTGCTTCGTCTCGTGTCAATTTTTATTTAGTTTTTTCATTTTATTTCGGTTCAATCTATTTTTAAACAAGTCATGAAAAAGTGACTCTTCGTTGTGGCTATAATTAAATTTTCATAACTTCTCGTTTCTAGTGGAAAGACATAAAATTCCTGTTGGTCTCGTAACGTTGTTCATATACATACTTAATATTTTTAAAAAATTCTTTATGAATTTTATATTTAATGTTTAGATTACAAAAAAAAAATTGATTTCAATAAAATTATACATTTATACATTAAAAAAAAATTCAGGTAAGACATGTTTCTCGAAAAGAATAGTTACAGCAAATATTTAGGATTTTTTTATGATCCATATGAACATTGAAAGCAACCACAGAAATGCCGATACTTTTGATAAAAAAAATAAATTTTATGGCAGCCACCCACCAATTTACTGCTCATCTTTATGGGACTCTGCACAAGCGAAACATCTTCCAGCATGAGCTCATATGCCTTCATGAGTCGGTAACGTAATTTGCCCATGTTATTGGCTTCAATGCACAAAAATTCAAGTGTAAGGGACTCGTCCTTGTTTTACATTTACATGAAACGACATCTAGTTTGCGCACAAAATGTCTCTCTACCCAATTTTGAGGAAGTTCATGCGACATCGTTGGCACAAAGTGCTGCAGTTATTACTTATTCTGTTGCAGTATACTTATGCTCGTTCTTCACTTAAACATATTTTGCACAACGGTCGTCCTCCCTCAATGTTTACAGTTATTTTATGTTCTTCACTTTATTGATTCAATAACTTTTGGCATTTCGTATTCGTTGTGATGCCCACAAACGGAGCGTTCTAGTAAATGCTACTTATGCTACATCACAATAATTGCATTTAATTGCTTCGAAACAGTAATAAACATAAGAAAGAGCAATCATGGTGGCAGGCGAAATGCGATAATCCGCGGATTCCAAGAAGTTAGCGCATGCACATTTTTTGCATTGCTGTGAGGCAGTTGTTTCATGCCAGAAAAACACGAAATTGTTGGTGCTTCCGGTGATTTCAGCTGGGATGGTTAGTCAAGATATTTGGGATGGCGCCAGGAATGCTCTGTATGCATTTATATTGGAACATGGCCGTAAGGCACGAGATTCGTGGTTCGTTCAATGAATTTCTTCGTGCAAATGTTTTTCTTTAAATTTCTGTTTGCAAATTGAATTCTTGAGACTTCATCATTCTTTACATAAAGATAAGATCGCGGGAATTCGGGTAGATAGCATTTTTTGTATGCAATCTTCTGAAATTAAACTTTGATTCAATCAATTAAATTAATATACAATATATTGACCTAAAAATCTTTTCTAACATTATTTGATACTTAAGGCCATCGTAGCCATTAAATTGTATTTCATTGAGAATGCCCGTTTCCAATTGTCGCCAACATATTTTGAAAACCCGCCATTTGTATGCAGACACAGTGAGAAATTTCATTTATTTTTCAAATATAACAACAGTTTCATTAAATTTCACTTATATCACAATATAACTGTTTCATCTTATATATTATTCAGCTAAACACAAAAGAAGTCGCGTCGTTGTTAAATGGTGCGCCTTCTGGGCGGTTTATTCGAGAACTTTTGCACGCGCACACGCTGCAGAGAAACGAAAAAATCGGAAGACATTTATGTAACGTTCTTAAAATTCCATTATCAGTTGTAATTTATTCCAATCGGTTCTTTGTGAAATATTCATGAGCAACATTGGTGAAATATCCGTATCGACGGCAACTAATCCGATAAACGTTGACGCTCCGTAATCCCGCAGCGCTGTAAGCTTTTCAATTTTCCAGTTTTTCATTCATTAACCTAAATATTTATGTGCTTATCTCCGCAAGATCGACGCACCACAATAATTGCATTTCCCCTGCACCACCGAACACGAGCCTGTTAGTTCGTTTTCCGTATCATTCGATTAATCCTATAAGGATATTATGGCGACATAAAATCACCGCACCGCCGGTGTATGAGCATAAAACTGCTGCTAGCATCTGTAACTATGTAAAAATTGAAAATTATTACCCACTAGTGCATTAGGCAAAAGATCGAGCGAATCTAAATGTTTAGTGACTCCCCGGAGACGAATGACCAATAAATTTAGTGTATTAAAGTCCGGCTTGTAGAAGCTTGCTGCATCCTTATGGGAATCGTTTGCCTACCTAGCATAATTTTTAATTAAATTTTTATACAAACATACCATAATTCCGAAATTATTTTCTCTATATATATTTGGTGTACTCGTTCAACGGACAATTTATTTTATCATCTAAATTTACTTGTGTACTTGTTTCTGTCCTGTTTGTGTTTACTTATCCTCTTTGTTCGTTTCTTTTTTTTTCGTTTTTCGTTTTTAATCGTCTCCTTTTTTCTGGTTTCCGTATGGATACATATATATTTATATTCTATTTGGTTTGCTGTTCTTGTTTGTTCTTCTGTCCGCCCAACCAACGCACCACTACCCAACTACCCACTCTGATTGTTTATCCACACGTAGAAGTCAACAAAAACATAATAAGCCCGGAGAATAAAAAGCTGTTCCCGGAAAAGGGGCCGGTGCCGTTGCTGTACGAGTCGTTTAACGATGTCCGCCTCGAATGCAATCCACTGGATGGACCGCAACAAAATAGCGGCTTCAAAATCACCATCACGGTGAATGGCCGCAAGTTTGAGGGCACAGGTAAATTCTCAACAATTGATCAGTTTGTTTTAGTGTGAAATCAGTTTGTCCTCCTGCTGCTGTGTGTCCGAATTTGTGTGTTTTGGGACGCCCAACGAATGACTTTTGTGTACAAACATTCATATATGTGTATATACTTAACTAAGGCAAGGAGGAACTTTATTGATTAAGTGGTGGACAAGTTGAAGGTGGGGGTCTGCATCCATTAAGTAGAAAATAATAGTTCTAAAAAGTTGTGTTTATGTCTATCATATCCCACCTAAAATATTTACTTAAATTATTATCAATCGTCTTTTGAACCAATACTAACTTTGTGATTTGTACATATTATCTATTATTTGTCTGATTGATGGGATGTGCCTGTATCCGCCACAAACAAACCAAACTCAATGCATCCAATCCGCTCCGAACCTTTGCCAATTCGCCCATTGCGCGCCAGGAGCTTCCAAGAAATCGGCCAAAGTGGCGGCGGCCAAAGCAGCGCTGGCTGCCCTCTGCAACATCTCATTCAGTCCGATGCAGTCACAAGTTGTGGAGAGTCCGGGCACACTGCCGGCCACCGATCGCATCGAATTGCCGCAGATCTTTGCTGACGCCATTGGCAAATTGGTGCTGTCGAAGTTCACTGAGGTGATGGTGGAACATGAAAATTATGCGCGCAGAAAGGTGCTGGCTGGAATTGTGATGACCGAGAATTACAATGTCGCCACAGCCAAAGTAATTTGTGTGTCAACGGGTACTAAATGTGTTAACGGTGAACACTTGAGTGTGTCAGGTGCGGCGCTTAATGATTCGCACGCGGAAATTGTGGCGCGACGTTGTCTTCTCGATTTTTTCTACACACAGCTTGAACTGCTGACCGATCCAGCCACATCGAATGATTCCATATTCATGCGATCCAGCCAGATCGGTCAACTCTACAAGCTCAAAGATCGCTATCACTTCCACTTGTATATAAATACGGCACCTTGCGGCGACGCAAGAATTTTCAGTCCACATGAAGAGAGCAATGGCATCGACAAGCATCCAAATCGAAAGGCGCGCGGCCAATTGCGCACGAAAATCGAGTCCGGCGAGGGCACAATACCGGTGAAGAACAGCGACGGCATACAGACGTGGGACGGAGTGCTGCAGGGTGAGCGCCTGCTGACTATGTCCTGTTCGGACAAGATATCCCGATGGAATGTATTGGGATTGCAGGGGGCGCTACTCGCTTCCATTATCCAGCCGGTGTATTTGCACTCAATTGTTTTAGGCAGTCTCTTGCATCCGGACCACATGTACAGGTAAGACGAGAAGTGCTTGTTTTTCTTTTTGTTGTAATCGTCAGTCGCTGCTATACCAAAAACCTTCCGTTTTAAATTTGATTTTGATTGTTGGGGATGTGAATGGGGGAAGATTTGGAAGTATGAAGTTGTGTTTTTCCATTTTACTCATATGTACACATTCATGTCCATGTTCACGTGCAGAGCCGTTTGTGGTCGCATTGAAAACGCTATTCAAGGTCTTCCGCCACCATTCTACATCAATCGACCCAAATTGGCGCAGGTCACTTCGGCTGAAATACGCAATCAGAGCAAAGCGCCCAACTTCGGCATCAACTGGGTGATCAGCAGCAACAATGTCGAAGTGGTGAACTCGATTACCGGCAAGACGGTGGACGGCAAGATATCACGCATCACCAAGCAAAAGTTCTTCGCCAAATTTGCTAATCTCTTGGCACGTTTGCCCGGCGTCGAGAAACAAGTTCCCGGCGACTATGGCGAGACAAAAAATTTAGTCAAAGATTATCAGGTAATAGTTTTCGTCGTTTTTTGCTTATTGTTTTCTAATTTTGGACGAATTTAATTGTTTTGCTTTCAGATCGCCAAGACGGAACTTTTTGCCGCCTTCAAACGCGAGGACTTGGGCAACTGGCTAAAGAAGCCCATTGAACAGGATCAGTTTCTGCTTCCAGAATGACTAGTTTCGCCGATAAATTACCATAAATATCATGCCATGGGCGCTGGTAATATTTATCAGTCCGTTTTTTATGACACTACTTTAATGATTGAACTGGAATCTCCAAATTTTACCAAAGAACATAATCACATAATCGTTTACTTCTATAACTACTATTTCGTCTTCTTCGTCTTGTTCGTCTCTTTATATCTCCGTATGCATACAGTAATTATTTCTCATAATTTCTCTCGATTAATCAAGACTTATATTAACTGCAATCACACCAGTGATTGTGCATCTTGCTCTAGTATTTCCTTAGAATAGATTTTAGTCCAAATGCTAATACTAAGTAAGTACAAAATCACAGTATTTCGTATCAATTATTGCTTATAATTAAGAAGCTCTCGCCCATTGACGAGAAATTTTCACTTATTCCATGGAACAAAAACTTTAAATTGAATCTGTCATCCTTTTTAATGTAACTTTTATCAAATCTAAAACGAAAGAAAAACATTGGCAACCAATCTATTGCGACTTAATTTTCATGACGAAAGCTTTCAATGAAAATTAACAACAATGGTTAACGAATTAAAGCTCTTCCCATTTATTGAATATATATGACTTGTAAAACTCTTCTTAGACGTTTTGTTTTCACCGTATACAATGTAGACATTAATTTAATTATTAAAATTTGTTTATAAAAAAACACACACAGAGAAGGGCTAAACTGTTTTGCAATCAAAGGAATGATTTGAAGAAATCTTGTCACTTTTCCTTTTTCTCAACCAAACACGGATGGGTAACGCAATAAGTTTTTGCTCTAAAAAAATTCTGTATGTTTATTTTATTGTTAAAAACAACAACAAAAAAACATCCTCCAACCACGGAGGAAGACATATGCTGCAAATGGAGTCAGTATTAAACAATTGTGATGAAAATACTACAATTTATTGTAAGTAGCGAAATGCGAACGCTTTTTTAGTAATCTGAATTGATCAAAATGAAGTTTATAACTATAATAAATTGGAGGAAATTAAAAGCTTAGTTAAAATTGTAAGTGGTTGATTAAAATTTTAAGACATTTGAATTGTATTTTTGACAGGGATTTTGTATTGGTTTATTTTAAGGGTGCAGCAGTCACATATCATGGGAATATCAATGGTATTACTGGTTTTATGGGATCGAATTTCGAATATTCCTTTTTTTTGAACCAATATACGTTTAGATCCCCAAAAATGAATTTTGAAAATTTTTTAAGCATTTGATTTTTTTACGTACGAGTATATAATTTGAATTTCCTTTTTCTTTTACCTTTACCTTTTACCTATTTAAAAGTTATTTAAACACTTTTCTGTTCCGAACATTTTTTGTGTTTATTTTTTCAGAATTGACCAATTACCACAGCATATCGTTATCTAATTATTTCATTTTTCTGATGAAAAGTAATTATAAAAGTGGTAAATAAATATTTTGAAAACAATCTTTTAAACCAATTAAAAATGGACTCATTTTTGCTGGATAATGATTTTTTTCTTCTTAATTTTTATTGTTTTAAATTATAAGCAATTAAGAATGTTGTAAAATTTTAATCAACTTTATATACACATAAATACAATGGTCGTATCAAATGAATCTGAGCGATTGGCCTTAATAGAATCACTAACCAACAGAAAAATAACGAATATCGGTACATTAGAATCGCAGGGAAACTTAACCTAAATACAAAAAAAAAACAAAACAAAATTACTAGTAATTATAGAGTTGAAGGCTTGTGATAAATAAATATTTTAATTTTAAAAATGTTTTCTCTGTCTCCAAAACAATAATAAAAAGGAAAACGATGAGAGATCACAAACAATTTAATAAAATTAGAAATTAATAAAAAAAAAAGAAAATCATACAAAAGAGAAAAATACCTAGCTAATGATTAAACGAAGCAAAGTACTGTGATATATTTGTATTTACTTAACCAATTAGTCGGACTAAGAGTTTCCATTCTAGAAATATTTCGAGTTGGATAACGAACAATTAACAAACAAAAAAATAATATCCAAAATAGAAATCGCAATTCGTATTCTTAGGAGAGGTTCAATATTCCTCGGCGGCATCTTAGTCAATTTAGTATATATTATATAATTAATCCTTCTGTCCCTCCCCACCCCTGCTCCCCCATTCAAACAATAATAACGAATGATTACCATTAACTAATGTTTAATATAAAAAAAAATCCAACTAAAATGAAAACACAAATAACATGTAGCGGCATTTTAGAAGAAGAATTGTTAACCGCAAATTAAGAATTGCTCTCTGTTGTCTCTCTCTTGAAAAACTCGCGCATCGCGTCAACAGCTGTTATTAAATCTATAACATCAAAGAACAAATTTGAAATTTTTAACTTTTTGCTCTGACATATATTTACTTGAAACGAATTAACCAATTAATTAATTAATTTAATTAGCACTGAGGCTCAACCTAAACCAAAATAATTAACATTTATAAAATTTGAATGATTTTTCTATTTCCTTTTTTGTTATTATTCCAAATAAATAATACAATTATTAGGGGTAGTTTTGAATAGTTGAATTTGTTTGATTTGATTTGTTTTGTTTTTGTTTAATTATTTTATAGTTTATGATCTTTCTTTAGACTAATAGAATATAGTACTGAGAATTTTTGTGATTTTGAATTTTAATTACATTTTAACGATAAAAGGAAACATATTAACTCTAGACTAGGTTGAATTATTATCAATTTTTGAAAATCAAAAAAAAAAATTATTGCCAATAAATAAATTGAATTCGGATGCAACTGAAGTTTTTTCTATTAAACCTTTCTGTCTTTTCTTGACTTTAGTGAAAGAAATTTTGCAAATGCGGGTAAGTAACAACTTTTGAATTGAAAATATCGACATGCAATTTTTTCTTATTACTTTAAGAATAATGAAAATAATTTAAGAGAGATTTCAAAAACCATTTCTCTGTAAATCTTAGATTCAACTTCTTGAGCAATGAATTACAAACTGAGTTCGCCATTGTTGGTTGAAAGAACTCCTTAAATAAAGGAAAATGTTTACCTTTTCAGTTTTGGAATATCCCTAACATATTTGAAAATAAAATTCTTTTTTACATACTTCTTTTTCGATAAGATTATAGACATTTATGGTTTTAATCTAAACAAGTACTTGGACTATTTGTGTTATTACTAAATATATAGTGCAGCTAATACTGAGATCTAGTACACTAAATTGCAAGAACATATGTTTTTTATATGTATATTATATATTATAGATAAAACATATATAAAATGTGCAAAAATCTGAAAATTATTGCTATGCACCGAACTGCTGAGTGCGGAGTGCTTGTAGAATAGCCAAACACAAAGACGTCAATTTCTTAAATAATAAAACAATAAAGAAACATCAATTAAAATCTGGAGCAGCTGTGTCATTGATTAAAAAATTTTAAAACGCAAAAACCCGTCTTTAAAAATATAAATTGTTACAAATTTATATAAACTGTTACGTCGAATACAAAGAAAAGCTTTTAATAAAGATTCACAATGGGAAAGATTTTCTTGGATCACGTTGGAGGAACAAAGCTTTATTCGTGTGCGTCGTGTGAGACAAATTTGACAAATCGAAGTGAATTGATTAGCACACGATTCACTGGAGCCACTGGTACAACTGCCCAAAATATTCATCACCAACCAAAAACTACCTATTTTCTGATTTTCAGGACGCGCGTTTCTCTTCAAGAAAGTAGTTAATCTGACATACAGCAATGTCCAAGATCGAGTGATGTTGACTGGACGTCATATGGTTCGTGATGTCATGTGTAAGAACTGCAAAGGGAAGCTAGGATGGATGTATGAGTTTGCCACTGAGGACAGCCAGAAGTGAGTTCTTTTGGAACTGTGTGTTAAGCTCAATTTTATTGGAATTATTTATTGTTTAGGTACAAGGAAGGACGCGTAATTTTAGAACAAGCTCTTATCACTGAAACTGAGGGTTTCCCGGATCCATATTCCCATCGCGGTAACAACGAAGAGCATTGATCGCCATGGCTAGGTTTTCTATATGTGAAGTTAATTTTAAACGTTTTCTGTTTTTTAAGAAGTTAAATTCATCGTCGAATAAAATGTTTAATCATTAAAAAAAGTCAGTCTAATTACTTTTCAAAGAGAACCTCTTTTCATTACAGAACTGATGATGAAAAATTGTAAGTGTTTAAACGTTTAGAAGAAATCCTGAAAAAGCAATAAAGAAATGATAAGAAGGTCTTGATTCAAGTAAAGTTTATTAATTAATATGTTTATCCACAATTTTGTTCCATTAAATCCCAGCAAATCTATAGAACGGGTTTCATCGTGATTTATTTGTATATTATTTGTGTGTTTACGTTGTAGGAAGGTTATAATGGACTTTCAATATCTGCGGCTCCTAAAAAATCCTGTATTTGTATATATTTATAATTGTTATTCTTTGCATTTGCACAATTAACAGTAAATAAATTTAACTAAAAAAATAAAATAAAGTCGGCGCCTCACTCATCCCTTAATATATTCGTTCGTAAAACAGCACGTACGCCTGCGCATTAAGGACCTTCTCTTCGCTGGTTTCCTCCACTCGACTATCCGAAACGTGATACCATTTGCCCGGCGGCGGCTTAACATCCGGTTCGTCTGAACCACCAATAGCGCCTTCTGGCTCCTCAGCAGACGACGATGTGGAGGACGCATCATCACTGTCATTGTTCTGTAAACGCAATTCGCGGGCACGATCCTTAGCAATGGCCTCATCCAATCTGGCACGTTGCTCGTCTGTCTGGTCAAGCTCCGCCTTACTTCCCTGTGGTAAGAATTGCCAACGTTGATCGTCGCTCGCCAACTTGGGACGGACTTTGACGTATGCCGTGTAGTGACCGCCACACATTGACCCAGAATGCTCAACGATTCCGTACAACGAGTAGAGCAGACTCTTTTGATGGCGATTGATGTTTGGCAACTTCTTTACCTTTGAGCCGCAAAACGGAGCAATGTCCAGCACAAATGGAAACGTCACGTGCTTCGACAATTTGCGGAACATACAGCGTGGTCCGACCTGGAAGCGCTTCAAGTGCAGTATCAGAACGGCTGGCGGACTGGAGATGAGAAACTGTTTGGTGGCATTCGTGTTTATTGTCTTGCCGTCCTTGCCGTTGGCGCGCTTAGTGCACTCGTCACAGCCCACCTTGTTGTTGCCCGTCATCAGTTCGATGGCAGTAAAGTTGTTGAGGCACGACTGCACCGAGCACTCGCCATCTTCGCATTGGTAGCGCGGCGCAATCGTTGTGCTCCAGTCCGTGTGGCTCATAGTGCGTGTGCGACGTGGAGAGCTCTTCTCCTTCAGACTCAACTGGTCCAACTGCGACGCTGCATCGCCGACGGCGGCCGAAAGTGATTGTTGTCGCAGCAAGTTGGCGCTTCGATTTTGGCTTATGCCCACCGCCACTAATTCATTGGCAGACGACAACGTGTTCTTATAGTCGTCATTGTCCTTATTTGTATTCTCTGGGCTATCGTCCATTTTCTCCACTATAGGACTTTTCATTGACTCATTATTGCCGTTGGGATCAACCCCACGATTCCCTCCTACCTTGGGTGCGTCATCGGTTAGATTGTCTTCGACATCGGCGTCACTCTGTTCGCACGATGATGAACTGGAGCTGTTCCTGCTCTCGTCAACGTCGGAGCCAGCCTTGCCGTCGATGGGCACCGATGAAGCGCCCTTCTTGTTGACTTTTTGGCTGCGCCTGCCCTTACGATCTTTGTCCTTTTTCGCCTGCAGTTTGGACACTGTGGCGGTTGCTTGTTGAGTCACTGGCTCAGGACTGCCCTTTCTTCGGATGGGTGGCTGCGGCTTCTCGACACTAACAGGCAAAGAGATGTCGAGAAATGATTCGTGGCGGGAGGACGTGTGTAAGCATTCCTGGCATTTCAGTGTTGACACCAAAAATCCACGAAACACTGGTTCTGGTTTTAGAATTCGATCGCCAGCCTGTTGGCCGTAAAATTTACACTTTTGGCGCATCTCATCGCTAACATTCTTCAGATCCTTGTAGCCCATATTCCCTAAGATTACTTTCTGATAGCGACGCAAATCTTCGTTCCTGAGGAAAAAATTTAGAAATGTTAATTTATTTAAAAGAAACTAGAAAAATTCCAATTGGAACCGTACTAACCTGACGCTCTCTAGTAAATGCCTCAACAATTCATGTGAGTCATGTTGACCACCTCCAGCGAATTGTGGCAACTTGGTTGTTAAATTATCAAACAGAGAGTGTGGATTAAAAACACCTCCAGATACCTGCAGTGACTCCAGTGTCTCCACCAAGTATCTTGTAATATCGCCCCATGCAGTTAGTTTTCCTGTAATTACTGGCAATGTAATTTCGTTGGTGTTATCGAGCTTCAACTCTCCTCCTGGCAATTCAAACCTTAAAGAAAATTAAAAATGTTTATGCAAATGAATGCTGACTAAGGAATTGACAAATTTTACTCTTCTCCAGCTACGGACAGTTCCTTTAGACTCTCTAGAAGATACGGTGTCCTCGATAAACATTGTATGATTGCATTAAAAAAACACGTATTCCCAAGATTGGACAGTCCACGTACACGTGGCAATTCCTCTACTCCATCGACACGTTTTGCCATTCCCGGTATGACGGAAGGCGCACTATTCGTTGCTTTGGCAGCAAACGTGGTGTCGCCCAACAGTGGTTGAATATTGTCGATGGTCGCCATAATTTTGTCCTTAATGTTTGGTATCAGCTGGCGTTGTGTTTCCTTCTTGACATACTCAACGCACTCTAACAGCTTTTTGTTGGATGTGGCTGCAATCTCATTATCACACTGATAACACCATATCAGAAGTGTTGTTGTATTAAGCGCCAGTGCATGGCAGTCGGAACGAGGAGTCTATTACAGAAAAATGTAAACAGTTGCAGTATTTTGGTCAGCAATAAATAAAATCAATATCACAAGAGTCATAGACTTATAGGGCGATTAATTGGTACCTTGTAATGCTGGAGGGCATGCTGATTTTTTGCACGTCCGCACAACTGCGACCCACAACGCAAACACAGCCACTGCGACTTGTCGACATCGTACAGCTCCTCAGAGTCGGCCGTATTGCTGCTAGCACTCGATTTCTCACACTGTGAACACTTTTCCAGTTCGATGTGCGTCGTCTTGAGGGTTGTGCGCACCTTTTGTAGGTCAACTGCCCGGCGGATATGCGGACAGCCAGGTGAATTGGTCGACTGGCTGCTGGCCTGTTTCTCGTCACAGGATTCTGTCGTTGAATCATCGTTGTCAGCGTATGGCTCGCTTTGCCGTTTCTTCTTCACCATTTCACCACTTTGGGACTTGCTTAGTGAGTTCACGTCTGGAAAACAGACAGGACGACAATGTAAGTGATATGTTAGAAATTGAAAGCACTTGGTGGGTACACTTTGTCCCCATTGAACAATTCAAGTTATATTTGTATTACAAGATTATAGAATATGTGCGGAAACTAGGCCAAGTGATGCCACACTGATGATTTGAAGGTTATAATTTGTCTGCGTCGAAAATGTGAACGAGGCTAACGCGTTGTTCAGCCAGTTTAGAGATTTCACAGTTGTATCCAGGCGGATTAGTCACAAAGGAATTCAGCGGACTCACTTAATAGCGACCGATTTTCAGGAAATCGATTAAAATATAAAAAATACTAAATGATCACGCATTTTATTCCCAATTTTCAAATTGCACAAATGGGAATGGTAGACACGCTTGAGGCTGTGTAAGTGGGATTGGATTTAATGCTTTTTTATGAAATACTTGTCATGCTTATGCAATTTTTTTAATAGATGGCGATCAAGTCGTATTTTGACAACCAACAAGTTCCACACCTTAAATTGTTTGATTTTAAGGACTATAACATATTTAAAAAAAAGCAAAATTAATCATATTTTGGCCTATTGTGAAGTGTTAAAACCACAAGTTTAATTTATTGTATTATTTTTCTCAAAAAGTGAGAGAGATCTCTGATTTTTCTGAACTACTTAAGGGTTAAATGCAAGAAAATTTCGATTTTACATATATATTGGTCCATTTTTATATTATGTATATATATATATTTCATAAATTATTTTCCGGCTGTCTTCACCTTGTGAAATGCAAACGCGAATCAAATTTATTATATAAGAATATTTTTAAAAAATAACAACAAAGTTTACGCTGTTCAAGTTATTACATTTTTCCACTAATCTTTTAAATCGCTGTAAGTATTGGAAAAAAAATTTAATGAAAGTTTAACTTAACCTAACTCCATTTTCAAGGACCTACCCTACAAAACAGCAATGGGAAACTCACCAATTAAAGAGACTGTCATGGCCAAAACGGAGACAGCCCAACCTACAGATGGATCATCAAAACCAAAGTGTAAGGCGTGTTGTGCCTGCCCAGAGACGAAGAAAGTGCGAGATGCCTGGTAAAATTGACATGTTTTTTTGTTTATTTTAGATATTTTTGAAGAAAATTTACATTTTTCAGCATTGTCGAGAATGGCGAGGAAAATTGTGGACCATTGATTGAAGCGCACAAAAAGTGCATGAGGGACATGGGCTTTAACATTTAAATAGGAAGTTGTTTCCGAATGCTCGGATATAAATTAAATTGCATAACATGATAGATTATAGTTCAAGGAAGAGTAAACTTAAAGACTTGTGTTTGTACTTATGCTTCCTGTCTTTTTTTGTTGAATAAAATCAATTAGTTGATTCAATTCATTTCATGTTTTTTATTTAAAAAAAATTTATTTGCGCACTACAAGCTCGAGAGAAATACCCATTTGAAATTGATAAATACATTTTTATTCTCATGTTGACATTGTCTCCATACAACTAACAGATTTATTTCAAATAGTATTCATTTATTTCGTATCAAAGATCCTCCCATCCTGAAATGACACCTCCTGGTCAATATAATCGCTGTTTACCCAATAAATGGTGTTTACTTTAATAAATTTATTTCTACCTCAAAAAGAACATTCAAACTGTACAATTGCGGCTATTTTACTGCTGCTGCAGCTTTTCTTGTTGTTTCTTGACAGCCGAAACACACTTAGCCATAGTTGGAGAGGCCCTGGACACAGAGTCAGTCATGAAGTAATCCGTCAACTTCTTCAATTCGACATCCAAAGGTTGATTCAGACACAATGCTGACGACTGAAATTTATTTAAAATAAAAATGTAATTTTCTAAATTAAACTAAAGATTGGGACTTTACCTTAACGTTACTGGTTGATTCGTTAATGCTTTCTGTTAACTTTCCATACTCCAACAAATGTGGAGCTACTTGTTCCAATTGCCCTCGAAGTTCGTCCAATGTGTCGTATGGGAGAGGGGTGTTGGTGACCTCGGAAAGAGCACGCAAAATCTTCCAATCTTCACGAGCCAATCCGGGTGGGGTAACAGCAACCAATGTCTGCTGAGAACGTCCCTCAGCGTTCACGTATGTACCTTGTTTCTCGGTGTAAGCAGCTCCCGGCAAGACAGCGTCGGCAATTGATGCTCCAGCATCACCGTGATGGCCTTAAACATGTTGTTCTAGGTTCAGAATCACTAAAAAATAAATGTCGCTCACCTTGGTACACAATAAAACAATCAGCTGGAAGCTTTTCTTTGTTGATGAGGTTAGCATCAGCACCCAACAAGAACAGAACCTTTGGCTTGGCTGCGCAGATTGCGTCAACGCCAGCCTTGTATCCAATATCAAGAGCACCAACTTGAGAAGCGGTCCGTTGTAGCACGTTGAAAACTTTCCAGTCCTAAAAAACAAAATTGTTCAACTATCACAAGATTTCAACTGGCAAAAACACTTACTGGCTTTTCCAACGGCTTTGCAATCCTCTGCAACAAGTTAAGAATAGCTCCACCATCATCACGTGCCAATTGGTCTGATCCAACAATAATTACTGGTCGCTTTGCTGCCTTCAGCTGCTTTGCAATTTTGTGGCTTCCATTGGCGATCTCTTCGATAACATTCGGGCTGTTACCCAGATGCTAAAATTCACAAACACTTTAGCGTTTGATTCTGAATTTGGTTGTTTCTTAGATGTTTACCTCATAATCATAAGAAAGATCTACTTTAGGTCCAATCAACGCAATATTTGACTCGTTATGAACAAAACCTTTGCGAAGTCGTGTGTTCAACAATGGAGCTTCATATCTTGGGTTAGTTCCAACCAGAAGCACAAAATCTGCGGTCTCCATAGCTGAAATAATCAATGGACAACACAAGAAAAACAATATTGCATTAACAAATTACCAGCAAGAGGAGTATTGAGGATGAAGTTAGATCTGGCACCAGCGGCACCTTCTGGCAACTTGCATTCAGTACAAACAACATCGGAGCCAAGATTTTTCAACAAGTTCTTCATTGCCAACATGGACTCAACGTCGGCCAATCCACCAGCAATACCAGCCACTGATCCTTTAGCATTCTTTAACTGTTTAGCCACAGCAATCAATGCACTCTCCCACTCAACCGGAGTAAGTTCACCATTTGGAGCGCGCAACATTGGAGCAATTAGACGCTGTCGCTTTAAGCCGTCGCAAGCAAAGCGTGACTTATCAGCCAACCACTCTTCGTTCACTTCATCATTTTCGCGTGGCAAAATACGCAACACCTCACCGGTGCGTGTGCTCACAATGATGTTGCTGCCCAGGGCGTCGTGCACATCAATACTGTCCACTTTGCGGACCTCCCATGGACGCGCCACAAAGCTGTACGGTTTGTTTGTCAGCGCACCCACCGGGCAGAGATCAATCACATTGCCCGACAACTCAGTCAAGAACATCTTCTCAATGTATGTGCCCACCTGCATGTCATTGCCGCGACCAGTGGTGCCCAGGTCGTCAACGCCGGCCACCTCAGAGGCGAAACGAATGCATCGTGTGCAATGAATGCAACGGGTCATAATTGTCTTGACTAGTGGTCCGATGTCTTTGTCCTCGACGGCGCGTTTTCCCGAGTGGTTGATGTCGGTGAAACGAGAACGATCACTACCAAATGCCATCGCTTGATCCTGCAAGTCGCATTCGCCGCCCTGATCACAAATCGGGCAATCTAATGGATGATTCATGAGCAAGAACTCCATAACACCTTCGCGCGCCTTTCTTGTCAGGTCGGAGTTGGTCTTGATGCGCCAACCCTTCATGACGGGCATGGCACAAGCGGCAACTGGCTTCGGACTCTTTTCTACCTCCACCAGACACATTCGACAATTTCCGGCAACAGCCAATCGTTCGTGGTAACAGAACCTTGGAATCTCAACTCCAACTTGAGCAGCAGCCTAAAGATTTATTTGAAAACAAATAGAAGTAGATAGGGAAAGATGAATTTGTAATGTGAAATACCTGCAAAACTGTTGTTCCTGGATACACCATGACACTTTGATCGTCGACAAACACCTCAATTTTCTCGGGCATCTTGGCTGGAGTGGCCGCAGCTGATGCAGACATTCGAGCTGTCGCAACTGTAGCGCGAGCCGGCGCACCCAGCGCTAACGCCCTGGTGATTGGCACACGAATCATCATTCTGTGGAGCAGAGGGTTGTTTTATTTTTGTGCAGAAAATTATAAATGACACTTCTTGAAGTCTTCAGTGGTAATGTACTTTAGGTTACATAAGTCACAAAAGACTTTAACCTAAAATTGTGTTTATTATTGTTTGAGTAACGTTAAGGTATCTTGATAAAACTGGGAGGTTTATAATTGAGTTTTCTTTGTGGTGGAGAATTAACCAACAGTTTTCGTTTTAATTGAATTAAATAGAAATTGTTCTTTCAGCTATACGTACTTTTTAAAAGTTTTGACAACTCACTTTTTTATTTTTTTTAAATTGCGATTATGAAATGAAACGTCTGTCGTCTATAGCTCGATTATAGCTGCTGCAGCGTTCTCCCAATTTCTAGTGTCTGATTTGTCACACTTAGGACGTTTTTGGGGATTTTTTGAGCGAATGTAGTCGATGAGATAGAAAACCAAGAGAAATATGAAACCTAATTGGAATTAAAAGTTCCCAACAAAATACAGCATTTTGAAAAAAAAAATCTAATTCAATTTAAACCAAGCTGCCATTTTTTTATTGATTTGAGTTTCTTAAAATTATAATTGAGGTCTAAAACTTAATCGCTTCTTTAAAAATCTAATACATTTGGCAACACTGAACGAATATATATATAAAATGCATATGATGTCAAATATCAATGTGTGAGTGTCAAGAGCGATCAAATAAAAATGTAAATATGTCAAAAGTTGCATAGCGGTCAAAATAACGCACGTGTTTTTCAATAACTTAAATTAAAGTTAACAAATCTCTCTTAATATGAAGAAAAAAATTGTCAAAACGGTAATTAATTTAAACATTTAGATTTAAGGTTTTAAAAAAAATATACTATATATTTTTCCAGACGAAGAAAGTGGCAAAAATGGAGTTCGTTGAAGAAAGTGTGGATGAGTCTGATTCTAACTATTCATCTGACGATAATGTTCCCTCAGATGAAGACGAATCTGTTAGTGATGATGTCGAATCAGTCGACAGCCCCGTTCAGCCATTGCCTGTACAAAAACGGAGAAAAATCGTCCAGGAAGAGGAAGAGATCAAAGCTAAAAAGCTGAAAGTCAAAGCTCTTTTCCAGCCACCAACAGTTCAGGAAATCAACTTGTTGAAAGAAACTGAAAACTCGTTTCACTCCAATCTGTTCCGTCTGCAAATCGAAGAAATGCTCGGTGAAATTAAAATGAAGCCAAAACATCAATCGTTCATTGAAAATTGGCTCGAAAAGCTGAACGCATTCTTGGAAAAAATTCATTCGGAAGATCAAGGCACCACTTACGAAAACTTTGATTGGTTGGCAGCTAAAAAGATTGAATTTCCTCTAAAATTAAAAGATTTTACCGAACAGAGTTTACATTTCAAGTTCTACAAGCCTTCATCTGCGTTCCAAATTGGATCATGTAATCTGGGCACCGCAGTTGGTCCCAGATTTACTGCAGACATCTGCATCGAAATGCCATCCAAAACTATTCAAAAGGATAATCATTTTAATATGACTTACTTTAAGAAGCGCGCCGTTTATTTGTGTTATTTGGCGTCGGAGCTAAAAAAGTTTAAAGAAATTGATGAGATCAAATTTGGAGCAAAACACGGTGATCCATTTAAGCCAGTTTTAAATATCAAACCAGTGGGAAACAAGAAATTTTTAATTAAATTGATAGTTGTCTGCCAGAGCGAGAGCTTTAAGTTGAATAGGTTTGTTCCGTGGAACAGTAATGTAAGGAGTACGTATTTTAAAGGACATTCTGGTTCTTCTCCCATTTCACCAACTCCCGTCTATAATGCGAGTGTCTTAAATGATTTGACTTTAGTCAGGAACGAGATGTTTGTGAATAGTAAACTTGGAAGTTATCCTAATGTTAAAGATGGAATAATGTTGGTCAAAATATGGATGAAACAACGACAGCTAGATCAAGGAGTTTATGGTTTTAATATGAAACTACTGACAATGTTTGCCATTTATTTAATGAGAGAGCAACGTCTCCACGCGTCAATGAGTTGTTATCAGGTGGCAAGGCTCATTTGGCACAATTTAGGTAAGAATTTTTGTTGTCATATCAAATTTATCTTAGAGTAATTCATTATTTTTAGCACAAAGCGCCTGGTATGAACCAAACAATGGCATTTCAATGTGTCAACGACCTGATTCTGCAACTCATCCAACAATGGAGCAGTTTCATGAACACTATGATATAGTTTTCGTCGATTCTACTGGTTTCTTTAATATGGCTGCAAATCTCTCTAAAAGTGTCTACTTACGCGTGCGCTACGAAAGTGCTCGCGCCATTGAGCTACTAGGAAGTCCAACCAGCGACAATTTTCGCGATTTATTTCTGATCAAAACCCCATTTTATCAGCACTGCGATCACATTATAGTTATTGATGAATATAAGGATTTGATGCACATGATTAAACAACAAGTATCAACTTCCGAATTTTACGACAATTGCGGAAATGTCTACCCAATGGCTCTAAAGGCGGTCACAAATGTACTGCAAAAAGGATTAGACGACAGAGTTCATTGGATGTCGCCTATGCCATTTGAAGACACGGAATGGAATACAAATGACAAACCAAAGCACAAAAAGGCAAAACTAATAATTGGTCTTGTACTGAATCCAGAAACTGCATTTGACGTTCTTACTAAAGGGCCACAAGCTAATCTTCCGGAAGCTGATGAATTCCGTCAGTTTTGGGGAGCTAAATCAGAACTGCGACGGTTCCAAGACAGCTCCATTACTGAAGCTTGTGTCTGGTTGCCGGCTGATTCGACACTTAATCAGAAACGGGTTGTTTGCAAAGAGATTGTAATGCATCTTATTGATAACAACCTTCAATTGGATGCGGCTAACGTCAAATATGTAGCCAACTCACTAGACGAAGTTTTCAGTGCAGTTGGACCGACGAACTGGTTTGATGGCCGCTTTACGGACACTGAAAATTTATCACTTCCTGTTATCAGAGCTTTTGATGGTGTCGGTAAGTCACTTCGTGAGATGAAGGACCTACCACTTGGTGTAACAAGTGTACAGGGGATATCGTCAGTTTTTCGTTACTGTGATCCTTTTCCATATCCAAAGTTTGTCAATACATTAAAACAGGATGGAAGGAAAGTGTTTTTAGTTCACAAATTTGCTGAAGGAGTCATTCAATTAGAAATAAGCGGCAAGTGGCCAGACGATTTAGCTGCGATAAGAAGAATAAAAGCAGCTTTCTTATTGCAAATCGCTAAAAATCTTGAAAGTGAAACGGATGTGCGATGCAATTCTGATTCTATTGACATCGTAAAGGGTCAGTAATTATTTATTGATTCATTTGCAAAATATTTACTTAAGAATTTTCTTTTTCAGATGGTTATTTGTTTAGGATTTATATTGCAATTCCTAAAGAAGTTGGATTATTGAAGAAAGAATTCTCGGGATCTGGAATCGTACAATATAGGGATACTGAAGAGAGCATCGAAATGGAGAAGAAGTTGATGATTATGCCTAAACTCACAAGCTCGTTGCATGCGTAAGTCAATTGGTAAACATGTTTTTTTGGAAACAGTAAAAAGGAATATGTTTTCTTGTAGAATTTATCAACGCTACTACAGTTTTGGACCAACGGTTATGATTTCCAAGAACTGGCTCTACTCCCAAATGATTGATTCATATTTGTGGCCTGATGAATGTACAGAACTTTTAATTGCTCACCAATTTCACAAAGCGACCAGCGGTGACAAACCAAATCAACCTCAGGCAGGCTTCTTCCGATTCCTTCAATTGCTTGCCTCTTCAGATTGGATTAACGATTTTGTTTTCATTGATTTCAACAACGAAATTGAACGTTAGTATTTTTTTTCAACATAAATTAAGTTAAATTAATTTTTTATATCCTCTAGCTGTCGATATTTCTGACATTGAAAAAGAATTCCAAGAATCACGTGACAAGTTTCCTCCACTTTGTATTATGACTTCATATGACTCGAAACGCGTTGGTCTGTGGAGTAAAAGATTACCATCAGCTGCAGTCCTGGGACGCGTCACGATTCTAGCTCGTCATGCCTTGAGCCAAATTGAGAAGCTTATTTTGTCCGGTTTATCTGTTGAGTCGATTTTCAAATCCTCATTCGAGGGATATCACTTGTTAATTCATTTGAATCGGGAATGCATTAAACCCACTTACACAGCTTTGAGCGAAACTGAGTACAATCATCCATCAGGAAAACTTGAGGAGGAAGGATTCAATGCTGTGCAATTTTTGTTAAGAGATCTTAGAGTAAAGTTTATATAAACCTTAAATAGTTTCAATTATAATTTTAAAAAATATCATTTTAGCAAGCTTACGATGATTTTGCTGTTTTCTTTTATAATCCATGTGAAGGAAGTGCAATCGCCGTTCTTTGGAAGCCAAACATTTTCGAGCCAATCGAATTTACGGTTAGTTTAAAATTATTAAATTGTTACGAAAATGTTTTTTAATTGATTTTTTTTTTGTTAGACAACTACTCATGCTGGACGCAAGTTGACTAAAGATGGAATGGCGGTATGTGACATTGACACATTTATAGAAGACTTTCAACATGTTGGTCGTGGTGTAATTAATCGAATTGAGAAGCTTAAGTGTTAAATATTTGGATTGAAGTGTTTTTTTTAGATATTTCAATAAAAATTTAACGTTTTTCTGTGTATGGAAATTTTTTATGTTTTATTATTGTGGACATTGAAAAATACTTACAATCTTAAATATCGAATTAAAAATTCTTGATAAATCTTTATACATTTTTACTCATAATACAAAATATTGTTAAATTGCTAATTTTTCGTAATTATCTGACATCCCTCAGGAATTTCAGCTTTTTAATGATATACATAGGTAGTTAACTAGTGAGAAGATAAGGTGATCTGATTGAATAGTTTGCAGAATAAGGGTTTTCATCCCAAAGGACTGTCTAGCCAATATTTTTGTTGTTTAAAAATTTATACAAAGATATGAAATTTCGAGAACATTATCAAAGAAGTAATTGTAAATCCATGTGATACAGTACACTTATAATTTTCAATGTTGTATATTAATTACTACAAAATTAAATAGAAAATATTTATTTATTGCGAGCGTCTATAGAATTTTTTTTT
>JANSTS010001601.1:9314-21072 GCA_026546915.1 Sylvicola fuscatus
AAATTGAATTCCCATACGTCATCTTCTGTGTTAATGTTAGCATTTTGAAAATGAAAACAGTTCCAATTCATCCATCAACTTTATATTTAATAACAAAAGTTTATCTACAATATTATCACATAAAACTCAATTTTGTCACATAATTACTTCTGTCACAAAAATGTCTTCATTAAAAAACCTTTGCAAACATCATAATTCACAAATATCACTTATAGGTTATAGCCAATTATGCGTATTATCTAAAAACAATATAGACATATGGTTAATTATCGATTGTATTAACTCTCTATATTATCACTGACTGAAGTGTAATAAACACTACTTTTCTCATTCACATTTATTATCTGAAAGGACTTTGATTGCCTTCAGCCACCATAACTGATGGCTTGTTTGTAGTAAATGTGACGGCTGATGACATAAAAAGTCCTAATTATGTGCGACAAAGCTGGCAAACGAGTGCACAATATGCTGTGATTCTTCCTGTGTACATAAACTTTTGAAATGTATGCTATACAGACTTTAAATAGGAATGCGAATGATATGCAAATTTACGACTCACGCACACGAGATCTCATTCAGAAATAAAAGAATACTCAAAGCGGCCATTAGAAACGATGATTAGACATAATTTTTGTACAATAAATTCGGCATTACCAGTGTAAATTAACTCCATGTGAGTGCGGCGAGAACGCGTGTGTTTTATGCCAGCAAATGTAATATAAGCTTGGGGCCTCAAATGGATATTACTCTTGTGACTGATGTTTAACATGTTGTTAGAAGCTTATTGTTTAAGCTTTTCAACTTGATATAATATGTGTAAATGCCCAGATTCATGAATGAAACGAATTTTATATTTTGGCTTGTTTGCCGAATGACTTGTGTGTTTTCTGACGACTATGAGAGATCATGAGACCCGATTAATATTGTTAATTTGCACTTAAGACCATTCTGTGGTAAATAGATTCATCAACTTTATTATTTAATCAGACAATTCTTTAAGCCAATTTTTGGTAATGACAGTCTTAATGATAAATAAGTGAAACCCATTTACCTGATTGTTAAAATTATTCCTTATTCAATATCGATATTTTAAACGTTCATTTTAAAATGTTTCCGCAAAAAGCGGAACATACGCAAAAATAGATCATTAGACGCAAACAACTAATATAGATACAAGAATTTACCATCTCATTACGAAAGAGGGAAACAAAAGTTTTGCGCCAAACGTACCCCAAAGCCATTTAATTGTTTTTTTTTTCGTCCGGAGAACTCGATTTTACTCAATGCTTGGCACCATTATATGCAAAAATATATTATTAACAAAACTTTTCTGTTTTTGATCCTTATTTATTTCGTTTATTAATATATGGGTTTTGGCGTCGTCTCGTTGTTCTCTATAATGTGAATGTGTGCTTAGCTGACTGGCTTTATGTATAGACGACTTCAACAATTCAATGGTTAGAGGGTGTCGAGGGTGGTTCGTCTAACCTCCCACGCATTGAGCATTGTTGTGAGTTGTGAGTTCTGTGTGTGTGGAAATTTCATAATTAAATTTCTTCAACATAAACACTCATTCACATTCGTTTTGTGATTTATGGGTGGTAAGGATTTGTTCAGTCATAAAGTTAATGTTTTCCAATGCACATTGTTTTGTTTCCTTGTTTTTTTAATTCTTCTGACAATTGAAAGAAAATATATATTTTGCAAAATATATTTAAATACATTATTTACACATATAAACTAATACAATTTCTTCAATTCAATTACCTTATGAAAATGTAACTGATTTTTTTTTAGGCAACTAAGAAAAATATTATATAAGAATGGATTATTAAAAATGTACTCCCATTAAAACACTTAATCAAGTCATATAAATCATCATTTATTTATTTATTTATAACAGCAAAATGGTTGACAAAAACAATGATCGCATTTCTCAAAATATACCTAAATCAATAAATCTCCTTTCGATTTAATATCAATATTGTTTGGCAATCGTAGAAATTGATGATGGGAATAACAGTCGACAGATATAGATATGTTCTATTATGTGCAAAGGGTGATAAAATGATTTATATGAATAAAAAAAGGAGGGTGGCGTATTGATAATATTTATTTGTTTGTCTATTGACTTTTCTTTCGAATCTTTTTTTAAACGAGGTCTATTTTCTTTTCACATTTGTTTTTATCTTCATCTGATTCCATCTCCTGTATCCCTATAGTCATTTTTTTTCACACTCGACCTCCTCGTTGCATGGCATATATAAACATAAAGTGAGCTTTTCGGACATATGTAAACAGCGAGATTGAATCTGCACTTTATAGAGCGAGCCTTGGGGGGTCGTTATATCAATAAGTGGGGTTTTAATGGCAGTTTCTTTTCTATATAGAATCTTGAACGAATTTATTCAGAGTTTTGTTGCTTGTTACTACTTGATATATGTTTAAAGGGAGGGATTAAACGTATAATGTTAATGCTCATAAATTTAAATTTAAAATTGTGTTAGAGATTTGATAGAAATAATGTTTAATTGAAAAAAAAGGAAAGCTTTTATAGACACAAATGAAAACTAAATCAAAAGAAATATCCACCAAAGGAATGATGGAAAATGCCACGAATAGAAGAGCAAACTTATTTGGTGTTGCATTTCTACTGTTTGATTATACGAGATGATAGCAACCCCTAGAGAGAAACGGATTCCAATGAATATAAACGTAAAGGGCCACACAATTCTAATGTGTTTTCCATGTTTTTACTCTTCTGGTTGTACACTGCCTTGTCTCAGCATATTGCATTCACATCATTCGCCGCAATGTTGGCGCGTTCAACGAATCCTGTTGTATTACAATACATTAGAACTATATATGTACGTATATTACATTTAGCAGCTACAGATGACTCGTCTATATAAGAATACGCAGAGAAAATGCTCCTCATCTATTTGATTCATTTGAATAAATAAAAGAGCAAAATGTTTACTTGTATTTCTTCACAAAAAAAATACTCGTTTAACTGAATTCAATCGCAGAAAAAAAACAGAACTGGACGATCGTTCTACCATCCCTGAACCACCTCATTCATCGTCACATTTAGTATATAGATGTAAGTGCCACATGTTATAAGTCCTACATATTCCAATGGAAGGGAGTAAACGTGAAGTGGGTGGTGCTTTTGAAAGCGATGAATTAAGTTGTGGGAAAAACCTCGAAACACATGTATAAGCGATACCACACTTGTATGCATTCACATGAGTAGAAACTAAAAAGTATTCATGTTCAGGTTCATCCGACGGATTTGGTGGAGTCGCGACTTGTGCTATCGACCAACCCTTTCCGCGTAGTTTTTACTTTGAATATATGGCATGTGCACGAAACTAACTTTTTACAGCACTCAACCTCTGTCAGATACACGAATGTTCGTATATTAAGTAAAGGAGTTTAAAATTGCCACTGAAAAGTTGTTAAGTAGCGGGATAAAAATTAGCATGCGTCTTTCAAATCTTTAATCTTTGAAAAAATGTTTAATTACTTAATGTTTTTGATAGGAAATGATGATAGAAAAGGAAACGAAAAAACACGCATTACAATCTCAACTAACAACATTCAACGTCCGTGCTTCAAAGATCCATTAAATAATGCAACATATTATAATGTAACGACCGACAACCCCATGCCATTAAAAACACTCTCAAAGCATTTCTAAATGTACACTATTATGTTGGAACACTGCACAGCAGAACGCGTCACACGTACTCGAACACTTCATTTGTTACATTTAAAAATGCTCAGCATCACACCCCCTCCCACAGCGTAGCCGACACCCCCACCCCATTGCCAAATCTTCAATAGATTCCCAACGAGTTTCAAATTAAACCGATACGTACTAACGCCTCCAGTAAATCCGGTGTGTAGCATTCACAAATCCACCGTCACTAACAAAACACATCGGCGCGCCGGAATCTTGTAACACTCCGCATAAAACACGCCGTTCACTTTGGCGACGCATGCCACCTATTAATTGAGCACCCTTTCAGGCGTCGAACATAGGACACGGGGTGGAAAATACATAGAAGAGTCTACGGAACAGCAAAAAAAAAAAAACATCGTCGCGCATTAACCGTACATGTCACGTGACTGCATTAGTATATATGACAATATGATTCGATGTTCATTTTCAGGCGCATTAATCCCCTCATCTTGTGCATGGAAGTCCCTCTCTACGATCCTTTTGTTGAGGTCACTTAGCTTCTTTTCGTTGTTTTGCTTTCCGGCTTCTTCTTCGTCCTGATTCCTGCCAAATCTTCGCATTTGTTTGCATTAGTTTTACTGTTTGTGTCGAGGGTGTATGCGGCAGTGTGCTCGTTTGTACGACAGCCACATATGATAAGTGGAGTCACATGTATCTAATGGACAACGTAACAGAGAAACATATCATCGATTTCATTTGGGGATATTGAACCCAAATCATTGGATGAGCACAAAGATTTCGTCTCTATGCGCTGTTTTATGTTTCTTTCGATCAAATGCTATACAGCTACAAATGTATTCGGGATTACAACAATGACAGAATATACCCTTGTCAGTGGATTTGGGGCGACTGGTGTATACGCTGTACTCCCAAGTGGCGTTTAGCCAAATCGACGGCGAAACCATTGCAAAATGTTTCTTTCAAATCACGTCTCGTAGCCAAAATGCGTATTCACCTTCAGTCAAGGTATAAAGAAATTGCTTCTCTGGGGTATTGGTCTTGTTTCTGTATTGTTGTATCGGTGGTTTGTTGTCGCGGTTTTTTGATAAGAAAGTGTGATTTGCCGAGATGACATGAAGATTATTATGTCTAACTGAATATTTGTGATTTTATTGATTTTTATTGCTCCCGAAAAAGTTGTATGTAAACTTACCAATCTCAGTAATTGTCCATGGGATTCGTCCCAAACTGCACTCACAATATGTTTTAAACATCCAACAACAGCCGAAATAAACGTACAGAAAATGTTAGGGATCTTGTTAGAAGTAAAACATCTGCCACCTGTTTCGTACGGGTTCAGCTTGTCTAAAGATTTATTGTTTCAACCAATTAAAGTAATTGGCGTTTCTAAATTCCCTTTCGGAGTCACCGCACTGAAAAAAACAAAGGCGAATAACCGAAAATGGTTCATAGAACCTCAACAAAAAATACGCTAGCCTCCTTTTTCGAACCTGCTACACGATCGCCGAAGGTGTCGGTCGTCAGTGCATTTGTGACCGCTGTTGGTAGTGCATTTTTAATTTCAATATTTTTTGTTTTTACACCAAAGTGCGTTCGATGTTCATCTTCCGAAGAAGACAATATGCGAAACAAGCAAATGTGCAAAATGTAAACACACGAGGACGCGCATATATTGAGATGAATTGATTTGCAGCTACACCAAACAATGCTTCAGGTGTGTAATTTTGGCAAATATGTTCAATGTGTGTGTGTCTGTGTGTTTGTGGCTGATGGGCTGATGGGCTGTTGTGCACCCAAATTGATGTTAACATGTGTGTTACATGTGTTTCCCAAACATTGCTATTGAAATAAGTTGATTTATGGCTTCTCAGTATACGTGCATGTACAAGTAAAAGCTTCATATATGTAGAAAAGTGCCTCAGGTGTAGAGTGTGTCGACTGACGAAATGTGCAAGCTGTGCGGTTGTTATGTGGGCCGCAACTGCAAAGTGCAAACGCGCAATCCTACTGGTCAGTGGTCAATGGTCACTCGTCCTCACGAGAAACTGCTAATGCAGCGTTCACATATATGACCAGTCAAGGTATTTCGAAAATGCAACTATGTATAAATAGCATCAGGTGTGTACATATGGCCGTGTCTTTTTAATAAGTCTATGTTCTAATTGTGAATATATGCTACGGCTTAATCCAATTTGAAAATTTACTTTATCTATTTATACTAATATGCAAACTTTCGCTCCTGCATATTGTCCACACTCCCATTCAAATTAGCTGGGCAAAATGCGGCGAAAATTGCACTAATCTGTAATTAGAGGAATGGCCATACCATATTATAATCTAATGGAAGTTTACTATAAAAAGGTTGCCCTTCGGCATTAACTATATTAACTTCACACATATAACTTTATGTAATTTACAAATGCGGCATTTTTATTAGACGTAGGGATTATTTAATTGAATGTGTAAGGATTGTTTAATTAGACGTATAACCTAGTTAATGTGGGTAAGTGCGGCTTCATTATGGTGGATAATGCATTGGGTTTCTGTTTTGTTTACGAATATTTTCTATAGATGAGTTAATCTGATTTGCTTACCAAAGAAGAGATAATTTTTAAAATTAGTATTTATTTCAGATCTATTTGGAAAATTTTGCAAAGTATTAACTAAAATTCGAATTTCACTTTTATACCAAATAACTGCTATTTCTCCAAAATAATTAGGAATACACAAAAAAGAAACACCAAAAGCGACTTCAAAACGTTTTAATTACCAAATTTGCACGAAAAAAAAAATCTATCATTAACATACACCGCAACTCGTCAGCATTGCAACACATATGAATAATTTAATTAAGATAATGCGTTCTGTCAGTTAAGGAATGTATCTTTGCCGACGTTCCATTACAAATTCATTTCCAGCTGAATTATTAATTATGAAAGAAGGCGACGAAAAACGTCTCTGAAAATCTGTCGGAATTTATGAACGATTTCATCGCTCAAATACAAAACATATATTTGTACTCTCAAAGGTGAAATTAGCAATTATAATCGATCTCTGTATGGGTATAAAGGAGCTACCAATGGAGCTTATGGTCGATCGGGGAGCGCACTAAAGCAAAGATGCGTTTTTCAATCGTTTGTAGGGAATTTCTCATTAAAATAGCAAGAAAAATACTTTAAAAGTAATTCTTGTTATGCTGTTGCGTCGCTCATGACAAATTTGCGAGGTGAAATGGAATCATTTTGAAAGCGAAAGACAATGAACAAGAATTGTGTTGCAGTTGCTGTTACTGGTACAAGTATATGTACTTTGGTCGGAGCGAAATCGATTCAGCTACAAGAAATATTCATTACAACAGAATCGGCTATATGTCAGTATTTGCATTAAATATGTTGCTCGATCAATTACAATAGTAACCGACATTCATGAATTGAATTGGCATTTCAATAGATTAAATAACATTTAGTCAGTAAGTAAAGTAAAATATTCAAGTAAACCGCCCGACATATTTGCAAATAATCGGAGGAAACTTGTTCCGGCAGTTAAAGAGTTGAAAATTGTCCACAAAATGTTAACATTAATAAAAAGCATATAACACACAATTTCCTATTAAAATTCCACATGCACTCCACAAACATCCATTACACACTTTTTTACATCAATTTATTATCGCCGGACATCGCACGACATCGCAATCACAGCTTGGTATGTCTGGCTGTAATGGCATGACAGTCTCATCAAAGCCACCCCGTCCCACAATCTGCTAAGTACAACATGGCGTGTACGGTAATCTCCATGACTCCATAGAGCGCGCGGTGCAATGCGAATTAACAGGAAAGTCATTTGCATTTGAAAACATAAAACCACCCCCGCAAACTGGCCACCAACAGAATAAACGAGTCAAGCATAGACTCCCTTCTAAGCGAATGAAAAATCTAGATCCTTAACGCGTCAAGTGAACAAATACTACTGAAACTTGGACAACATTCAGCTGTAAAAACGTCCGCTACCATGCATTTCCAGAAAAGCGAAATTTGTTTCCATTTACATGTAATCAACGGCTATATTTTCGGTGAACACGTTTTTCATTTGCCTGAACTCGAATTGTAGTCAGAAAATGGTTTTCGGTGGGTGTCGGCATTTTTTTTTTCCTTGTTTTTTTTATGAGTTTTTGATGGGTGGCGGTTTCGTAAAATTTGACTCAAGCATATAGGATACACGACAAGCATTAGGGTGGCGACTATAATAAACCATGTTTTAGCGCATGTTGTGTGTAGGTAAACATTTTTCGTCCCAAACGAAAAAATATGTTGTTTCGTGAAATGTTAGCTAACATGCAATCTCGTTTTATATGATTTCCTGCCGCACTGAAGGTTCTATCTTTTCTACATTTATTCTACAACATTTGTCGATATGTACTGACTGAATGGCTGCCGCGTCGCGCTGTATGAAACGAGCATATTACATAAGTGCTTTCAATTCTCTTGTGTTCTGCGTGTTAGTTTAATGCTCGTATTTTATCGCTAACTCAAATTCTTGCAAATACTATACATCGAAGACGCCAACTAAGGAAAACTGCAACCATAAACTGCTGAAAGGAATTCTGTATATTCTGATACTGCGGACATTCCGCGGCGTTTAATCCAGTTTAGCAATTATTTCTATACGGTAATAGTTTTGAGAACGCGTTAAACCACCCCTGATAATGGCATTACCTGTGCGTGTGAAATTACAATAAATATTCTAAATATATGTAAAAGTTATCCTGCAGCCAATATATTTTAATATGGAAATGCTTTCTAAGTATTATAATTGAGAAAATTAGACAAATTTATTTATTAACAATTACTGCATGCGTTGAAAATGCCTTAAACAAATGGCTAAACAATTTTAATGGCAAATAATTAATTGAAAGATTCATTAGGAACTATTCCATTTAGCAAATTCTACAGATATATGATGACATATTTAGGAAGCAGAAATAGAATGTGAAGCATTGAACACACTGTAACTCATAATCTTTATATATTCAAAAGTAGGCGAGTTGCAAATGAGTTTAAGATCTGCGAGTGGGATGATATTATGAAGCAGAAGCAACTAAATATAGAAACGTTTATTTAACCAATTGTTCATAATTATTAGAGGCGCCGCGTTGTGCCGATGAAATGAGGAAGACCGATAAACTTGCAAGATGCACACAATTGATTCGCGAAAGTAGGGCACTATTTTAGAAATTTGAAACATTCTTAACTGTTTTCTCACACACTCATCTAAGCTATAAATAAATAATAAACATGGATAGCGACTTATATGTACCTTGTACACTGTAAAGTTTTGTAGTCCTATTGCCTGTAACATCAAAATTACAGAGAACAGTAAATGTTTTTATTTAATATGATTATTATAAAACAAACCATTCTTGCATTCACAAAGAATTCGCATAAATATGCCTGAGAACATTGAATTCTCCAAAACCTAATTCACATTATGAATAATAAAACTTGACCACTGAACAAGACTGTCATTCATCCTCACTCACACCGAATTTATGCAAAAGCAATTCCTCTTTTGTCCGCCGGTCAAATTAATGCATGAAACAACTTTTATAGAACCGAAAGATGTTGTTTTTTATTGTATTCTCTTCCAAACAACCACTTAAATGAATAAATGTATAAAGGCAATTAATCCCTGAAAAGCAAATGAAAAGAGGAAGGCGAATACATTTCACAAGCAAACTGGTCAGTTGAGCGCGTAAATGTGAATGAAAGCCACCTGCTGGGATCTGTCAGCGTTTATAGTGTTGTGAGATGGATCCTATCACCTTGTCCATTCTGTCTTGTGATGTCGCAATAGTTAGAACACGTTACAAGGGACTAAGCCGACGCGACAGGCGTGACAAACTTATTGGTCTATCATTTTCAAATCATTCGGACTATAAATTATTATAATTTCTAATGCGTAGTCCCTTGAGAAGGGTGTCATGCCACTTTGTCAAAGCACACAATTAGTGGACTCGTTCGCGTACATGTGAGGGATAAAACTCTGCAGTACAATGCAGATCAAGGAGATGCAATAAATTTCAACAATTTCACAGAGACACATTTTATTGCGGAAGTTCTGAAATTTTGAGCGAAAAAGAAGTTTTTGTAACAATAAAACTGAAGGTCAGCAACACCAAAATTTATTTTAAACAATGGAACCCTTGTTAAAAAATGAAAATATTTGCCAAGTGAACCGCTAAAATTCTAAACCCCTCATTTTCCGAATGGCCGCCTCCAGCTGAGTGATTGACCACTTCCGGCAGTTAAAATTGTCGCCACTTCATTTTATCTCCAATTCGAGACACAATTTTCAGCCGACCTTTGATTTATATTGCTCCCTCTTCGAGTCAACGGTCATCCCTTCAGCGAAGGCGTTCGTTTTATTGCCGCACACAAAATTAAATCGCGATGTATACCACCAGACAACATGCCTTCAATGCCACAGTATTTCAGCATTTTATAATGAGATGCCCAGGCAACGTTTTTTTTTATAAGTGCACGAACAGACAAGAATCCCTGCTTAAACCCAGCACCGCTTCTGTGCTCGTTGTGGCTCCATTTCTCTGGTATAACTTGTAGCTGACTTAAGTATTTTTCTAGTTCATAAAATCGAATCAAGTGTAAGCGCCGGTACATCTTGTCCCTTGTGAAGCGAACGCGCTGTATGTGCGCTCCTTGCCCCATTTTCATTTCATCCCCTTAATCCTTTAGAGCAGCAATAAAAAATTGTGAACCGAGACGAAGTCGATGTTCAGATTGCAGAACAGGGGAATAACACAAGAGTTACTAAAAACGAGATTGCTTTTTTTGCGAAAGTGTGCGGTGCTGGGTGCACAACTAAATCTAGTGGACTTGCTTTGACTTGCTCAATGAATAAAAGAAGTGCCGTGGGAGGATGGGCTGAATGTGCGGTTTATGCAGTTTTTTATGGCTTGTGCTTGTATAATTATCTTCGGGTGCTTAGCGATGTCGCGAGGGAGGAGAAACGTGTCGAATGTTTATGTCTATCTGGTTGCTTTTGCAAAGTTTTATCTTTGGATTTAGTATTATGCTGTTTGTTTTTCAAATGTGGTCATTTCTTTACAATTATATAGAAGCAAAATTAATAAGAGAACTATTTACAAAATTTTACTTTAATTATTTGGTAAACATTAAATAGTTAAATAAAAATTTAAGATCCAATAAAATATAATCAATAACTGCAAAATGGTTCTTAACATAGAAACTTGAATAAGCGCCCTCGCGTAACAACATTGCGAGACATAATCCACGAAGCAAGTGAAGAATATGCTCTACCCCTGCATGCATGCAAAATGAATGTATCAATGAGTTTATCAAAAACATAAACCACTTTTGTGGTAAATTTAATTAACTTAATTAACTTAATTTTTTTGTCAAGAGACTTTGATTTTTTTTTTCCAAATATTAATCAAATAAAAACTAATGGCAAAATTAATGGTGTCAAAAACGGTACAAAAAATACTGTATTTATTTTTAAAATTAAATTTATTAATACATATTTTTAAATTGTATTTTATGTCATAACAAAAGACATTTTATCCACCGCTAAAATTAAAAATAGTTTTCATGTTTACTTCAATTTCAGAATTACTCAAATTATGAAACTGTTAAATGTTTGAAGTATCGATTAAATAATAATTTGTCGCATCACTATTTTCGCAAAACATAAACATGTCAAATGCAAAGTTTTGCATCAATTAAGTGTGAAGTATAATTTTGTATTTGTGAATTAAAATAATAATAAAAATAAGCCATTAAAACATAAATGAATCATTAACTTCTCATTATCCAATAAAGATTATTAAGAAACTAAGTTATTGGTTTGTGGAACTCTGATCTTGCACTTTTTGATAAAAAAGAACCAAATAGGACTTTCTTATCTGAAATGCAATGGGGAAGTAGACACGAATACTTATCTCCAGTACTATTCTTTTCAGTATTTGATATCATTGACACGGGTCACAGCTCACGATTGCCACTCCGCAGT
>JANSTS010001612.1:8008-19657 GCA_026546915.1 Sylvicola fuscatus
GGCTGCTTATTGCATTTTTCTTGCAATTTTCTCATTATTCAGCGTCTTTGGTCAAAAGTGTTGCAGTAGGCAAACATTATAAACAAACACTTATTCTTCAATTTTACTCAGAATACACTCAACGGTGCATTTTCTTAACTTGTGCACTCACACCATCTTACTCCCGTACAAATTTTGCACTGTACACTAGTGTACACGCTTAAACACGCTCAAACACGAAAAAGCACATTTCTGTGTGCGCGCTTGTGCGAAAACAATAAAATTTGTTTTGGATCGCCTACCAAGTACCAACGCCTCGAGGCGAATCTAAATTTCTGCGTGTAATAGGCGGCTGGCGCGAATTGCAAGTGCAAATTTAAGTAACAAGTGAACAACATTGTAGAAGCGCATCACCAGTCCAACAATGTCGCGACATAGACATTCATTTCATCCATATTCTTCTGATATTCCGATGTACCGTAAGGTACCACCGCTGCTGAAGGAGGATGACAACAATTCGCCAATTAAGGCGGTTATTGTCGATGTCCACGGCTGTTTGCTGAACCACGATCGTCCACTTTTGGGCGCGTCTGCAGCATACAACCGGTACCGTCACTCAAAAAACGCCATTGCACAAAAATCACACGCTAAAAGCTTCCTATTTCCTCCAATTAGACTGCGTTCGACAAATCTGCCGATACGCCTCATATCCAATAAGTCGAAAGAGTCGGACGACACATTGGTTAAGAGACTGGCCGATATAGGGATTCATGTGTCCAAAGATCAGCTACGCACTTCGATTTCACTGGCCGCTACTTGGGTCATCCAAAACAATCGTAAGCCGTTTTACATGTTGGCGCCGGACGCACGCTCAATGTTTCCGCCAGCAAATGCCGATGACCAACGGGACTACGACTGCGTCATCATTGGATACGCGCCTGACGAACTCAACTATGACAACATGAATAGAGCTTACAGGTAATTGTACGAATTGTTGCTGTGATGCTCACTTGTGCTTACCCACTTACCAATTCCACAGAATCTTGAGGGCAAATGCTGGCTCAGCGCCACTAATTGCTATTCATGAGGGCCGCCACACTGGCAGGGACGGCGATGATGTCGGCCCTGGCCTCTTTGCTAGGGGCCTTGAATTCTGTGCTGGCATTCCAGTACAAGTACTTGGTTCACCAAATGAGGAATTCTTCGCCAAAAGCTTGCCGAAGGGCATCACGCCAAGCGAGTGCGTCGTTATCGCTGATGTATGTTTTTTTTTTGTTGGCATTTTAATCCTGTTTTGTTTTTTTTTTTGGCTAATTTTTTCTCTCTCGCTTCTTCCAGGATATGTACGACGATATGCTGTGTGCAACTGGCATGCGCATTGTTGTGATTAATAAAAGCAAGTATAAGATGGACGAGTTGTTCAATCACTTCAATCCAGATGGCATCGTCGACAATTTCGCTATGGCTGTTGAATGGCTCGTGGAAGAATTGGAACATCAGCGGCGCCCAAACCAATGAATTCGACTTCTTTTATTTACTTTTTACATACCTTTAATACGTTTCCAACATGTTTATGTTCTCAATTATCAATGAATTCAATGCCAATATAAAAAAAAAAACCATTCAATAAATGTTACCATTCATGTCATAAATATCCTTTTATCAATTGGAATCTAGAATTGTTTTGTGTGGGACTTGTCTAAGAATTCGGCACCTTTTTTGATAAGTTGAAAGGTTGGAGGAATATAAAATTTTGTGAGGTTATGTCATATATTTGGACTTAACCTAAAAAGTGTTTTAATTGTCCACATTAAAATAATTGATAAACAATCAATCAGTTCTATCCTGATGATTCTTTCGATTTTTTGTGTGGGACTTGATATTTAGTTGTTGACTTGTCTAAGAATTCGGGACCTTTTTTGGTAAGTTGAGGGATATAAAACTTTGTGAGGTTATGTCATATATTTGGGTTATGTCATATGTATATATCAATCAGTTCTATCCTGATGATTCTTTGGATTAACGAAAATGATTGGAAACCCAGCTGAGCTGTAATGGTTCGAATTACCTTAAGATGGTGGCAATGCGATTCTGAAGAAATGGTTTTAATGAATAAATTAAAAACTCTTGATAACCAAATATTGTTCTTATGTAAACATCTAAGGCAAATGTTGCTAAGTCTTAAATCTGGGGTCTCAAATCTAAAGCAACTCAAACACTCTACAACAAATTATCTTGACGATGTTTTTCTTTAAAAAAAATGAATGATTTCTTAAAGAAATCAAGGAACAAAACGAAAAATCAAAACTGTGCCTACAATCTTCTTATCATCATTACTGACGTCATTCTCTCTTAAGATTCGGATGCTTAAATGTACAAGCAAATTGGGCGACAAGTACATGGTCCAAATAGACAATTGCTGCGGGCTGCCGACATGATGTATGGACGTCCAATTGGATTGGTTGTGCGTGTTCGAATCGGCGGAATTCTATTTATGGCGTCAATTGGCCGATGGTACTTGGCGTAGCTTGCGCTAGATGAAAGTGGAATAGGGTTCTAGTCGTTTCGATGTGAATCGGTTCAGACCGAAAATCTGGTGCTGAAGTGTTAATTGAACGATCCCCAAAAGATTTGTGTTTGAATTATAAATTATATGGAACATGCAATAAGGCGGCTTAATTAATTAAACAAATTTACTGATAAAAGTGAGAAACTCTGTTTTCTCATGACGGCAATCTACAAAGATATGTTAAGACATTGTTTGATTAGAATTTATAGAAGACCTTCAACGATTATTTTTCAACATTCTTTCTGGACTTTTACATTTATCAGAGTCTTCCAAATGTGACAATCAACATGATTTACTTAATTTGTGAAAACATCTTCAAGATCAACGTACCTGTTTAATTCAACTTTCGTCTTATCTCAGCCGCATTTCATTCATAGCGTCAGATAAAGAAAATCCCGCTTGATAAAGAGCTCAGCTGTATCCCACCCACGCGTCCCTGCAAACAAAAACCAAAACAGCCAACCACCAAGATCCTAATCACAACAAAAGTGAGACGCCGTTCAGTCTGGCACAAAACCACAACAAAAAACGTTTGCGGTCCAAAAATAGTCACCATCAAAATTAATATTCCTTGCTATCGGTTCGTTAACCTGATGCTTCCTCCCAATCTCCCCACCAGTGACCTTCGTCGTCTACAAACAAAAAACCGCAATGATTGTCTCGAATTGGTATTTGGGCAGTCGCTAATTGTATCAACTGTATTATCACCACCCAGCTGACAAATATTGGTGTACAGCAACTAAATCATGACAAAACAACAACAACAAAAAAAAAACAGAAGCGACAACAACAGTGTAACGGACTGCACACACAGAGACGACCAGCACAAGTCGTCAGGCCTGTTGGATCGCCCGCCACTTATATTGTCAGTCGATCGAGAGGAACTGATAGGCGACGATCGTTTGTATGCAGCCGCAAGCGCATTCTTAGCGATAACTCGACATTTTCTTGGGAGTCGTTTTGCCTTAGCGGCGCTAATCGCTAATTTGGCACGTTTCAGACGAAAGGCCAGTGGCACGTTATCAACGTTGGCGATATGGTGCATCAGTTTGGTGAAAAAATGGTGGAGCGATCCGACGAGCTGGTCAGATGCATATTCCTCTGTGAATTCCATCCGGTGGCAGGGCCGAAAATCGCCGCCCAGGTGCCGGACGGCTTCATCACCAAGGACTATTTCGACGTCATCAGTCGCTACGTCATACCGAAGGTGCAGTTCCAACGCAGCTTTGTCAGCATGTAAGACAATGCCTCCCACACTTCAGGCGATTTTGGTAATTAGACAGTTGTATCTTTCAGTGCCCTTCTGGACAAGAAGCTGTTGGGCTATCCGATTCGCATCGACAACAAAATTTACCTGCGCAATTCCTACTACTTCAATGTTTGTTTTGTGTTCGCTCCCACCACCAGAACCATCGTCTATGAGCCTTTGGTGCGCAAACTGTCCGAGTATATGGTAACATAGACATCATTAGCGAACAGCAAATATATGCCAATCAATCATAAAATCATATAAACAAACAGTTATCAATGGAACTCTCAACAAAGCTGCTGTCTCATCAGACTGACGCCTCTCAAATGCAACGACTCACACGCTTGCTGACAACCGTTCGCGAGGATATCAATCACAAGAAAATGTGTTTTCTACAAGGTCACTGGCACTTGCCGCTTCCACTTTATTGGTCTATTTGTCATGAGGGATTTTTTTGCAATTACAGAAGGCAACTCGATTATACCATTGTCAGTTGTGCCCCACTATCGGGAGACGGTTACTTTGCACGACTACGAGGCTGTTGTGCTGAACGATGCGTTCGAGCAGTACGTCGGAACACAATGGGACTTGACGACATTGAGGGTAATTACAACTCCACTAAAACTAAAACCATGAAACTGATCATAAATCCTTACAGATCCTGCCATTTGTAAATGGAATGAATCACATCCACCGTATAGCTGCGATGGCTGATGTTGCCCTGGAATTGGTGCGTGACTGCCTGAAGCATTTAGTTCTGTTGGGTGTGGCCGCCATCGTGCCGGTATTCCAGTACAGCAACGTCTATCGTCCGACCACAAAACTGTCGCAGCTGGCCAAGTGCAAGACACTGATGACAAGTTGCATCAAGAAGTGCTCCAAGTCAAGTAAATACCGCAAGACATCCGTTGCTTTTACTTTCATTTATTTCAAATATTCGCTTGTTTATTGCCAGATCGCCAAACCTGTCATGTTCGTGATGTGTTCCGGATATTCGCCTCAATGGCACATGGAGCCACATTCGGTGAGCTGTGTGTTCGCTTCAATCCAGCCGCGTTAAACATCAATGAACGTCAACTGGTGCTGTTTGGCCTGCTCGAGGGTTTGATCAGGCGCGTCAACGCCTATCCACTGACGGTGAAACGTAATCTCTTTGCCAATGATACGGATACTGGTAAATTGTTGGCGCCCACAAACGCCATGTCAGCCTCAATAACGCAGAACATGACGCCTGAGGCCAGCTTCAATGGTGCTGTCAAGTCACAGAACAGTAAGCCGCTGCTGCGTGGCAAACCATCCGCCAAATCTCAGGTGACCATCAATTCTAACCAGCTTAGGTACACTGGACTGAATTCCTTTGACGATATCTGCTGTACGTTCGGCATTAGTTGCCAGCAACTGGAAAACTACTTAGCCAAGGACAAACATGTCATAGTTTTACTCAAATAAGTACAAGAACCGCTTTATTGTGGTAATTCGTGTTGGTGATTATATGGTTCTAATAACTACTGAAGTGACAGCAGATCTTAATTACATGTGCTTCTTCTTCTTTTATGTGTTTTTTAGCCTTCAAATGAATGAATTAAATAATTATAAATAACTAACGAAAAATGGAAATAAATTCAATCAAGTTTTATGTTGGTAATCTTAGTTGAAACTTTCTTCTGCTTGTTTGATATTCGTTAGGATGATCACCAGAGAGAGAGAGTGAGAGAGTAGTTGGTAATTTAACATGTTTAAAAAAATAGAACTGCTCTTTGTGTAACGTTTTATAAAAATACATTATAAATTGGAAATACCAGAAGCTGATATTGTCTTGAGTTCAGGATGTCTAATCTAAATTCTTCTGGTGACGTTCATTGAGGAAAAACTACTTATTATCTTATACCATCGGTGGACTAGGCTAAAACAAATTGAGACCATTTAAAAAAGGACACGTCTAATCTGATCGTAAATCGAGAACTGAATCGACGTGGTGAACGCTGCCTTAAGAATGCTTGGAACGAAACCCTTGTAGATACCTGCAACATTAAAAAAACCAACCACCATCAATACAATCCACCTGAGTCTGTAGCCCAATATCCACCCACCTCTTAATCCTTCGTGTCGAATTGTCTGCTGCAGGCAATGTATCATGCCGTTACACTCGAAATGCTGGCCAAATGTGCGACGATGCTTGCTGAATCCCTGAATTTGCATGCGCTTCTTCACCAAATCCAATGGATAGACCAACGTCTTGGAGCTGAAGCCAGCCAATCCGCCGCACAGCAGCAGAACGTACGACGGCAGTTCTCTACATGGTAGAAATACCAATAAATATCCATAATGAGCAAAGATGGAGAGGTAAACTTACGTGCGATCATTGACATCCAGTGCCTGTTGGAACAGATGACAAAACGACTCGTAGAACGTAAAATTGGAACCCGTCAACGGAGCTATTTGTATAATGGCTGGCAAAAGGCCACGGTAGAGGCCGCGTACGCCATCACTTCGCAAGATGACACGCAAACCCTGTAACAAAACGCTCATTCAAACAATCACCATTACATTTGACATCTATCCAACTACCTGAAGCGAATGTTTGTATCCGTTGACGTTGTCTTGAGCAATGAGGCGAGTCCGGATGACGTCGATCGGTGTAATCAGACATGTGGAGAGGCTTCCAGCAGCGGCGCCGGCCATAAAAGTGCGCATCACCGGATGCGAGCCAAACATCTCGGTATTTTTCATCTCATTGTTCACCTCCTCGTACGTCCAGAACTGTGTAATGCCATACACAATGCTGAGCAACTGGGCGGGATTGTGACCCTTCCAAAAAGCCAGCAGGCCCTCCTCCTTGTAGATGAGACGCAACGCCTGCGGTATCGAGTGATACTTTGAGCTGGGCCCACTCGACACCAGCGGCTCCACTTGCAGCTGAAAGCGAATCTTCAGCACATCAAACGGCTGGCACAAGGAACGCGTAACAGCGGCTGACAGGCCGCCAGCAAAGGCGTACTTCAGCTGTTCAAATGTGTTGTGATGATGTTGCACGTGTTGCGGCTGTGTTGGTGGTGGTGGCGTCGTTGACGTCATTATTTGACGGACAACTGTCTGACGCAATGGCGGCGATGGTGATGCTGCTGCTGCCGGCACAATGCTGGCGTTGCTGTCCACTGGCGGCTTCATGGCAGCCATCTACTTTGGTGCTGGGGAGGAGAAGGGGAATGGTCGACAATATTGCTTGGGTGGATCGGACTGAATTCAGCTGAATTGTGGGCGAATCGGTAGATGACAACGGTAGCGGTTACGTTCTATTGCTGCGGACGCCGGTGGCACTGGTGCTCATCGTTCGGTGATGCGCCGATGTGGTTGGTATCTGTTAGCGACACAAGGCAGACGTGACAATGGCAAACAGCTAGAAAATCTGATTTCGCATTTAGTTGACTTACATAATTCGGGCCTGTCACGACGCTGAACACATTTATTTGTTGTATATTTTGTGTGTGGCTATATGTTAGCAATGTCGCCATATATACACGTACACCAGGCAGCCAGCTGACTTCGTTTTTTTTTTCTTCTTCTTTTCTATTTGCTACACGCTATTTTTCTCGCGTTGCATAAACAATCGTCGGCGGTGCACTTGCGCGCGCATTTGTTTGTATGGCGACGTTCGTCGTTTTTCTTCTGCCACTTTGTGGTCGAATGTCATTTAGCGAGATGCGCGATTCTTAGGCGACCGTAAGATGCACTTTGGCGTTTTTGTATCTGCTTTTTAATTCACGACTCACGAGCTGTTTTCTTATGTACAGCCAACAAATAAGAATGTGGTGAAAGTGATTATATCACCGGCGCAAAGAATAGAATTGGATTCTTATATGTTACTAGAAGTATATAGACAAATGAAATGACTTTTTAGAACTAGTTGTTCTAAAATTTTCCAGCTCGAATATTTTGCGCGGCATTTTTGAATTTTGTGAGTAGGTATTGACTTTCGGGCAAGGAATTAACAATGAAGGTTTTAGTGTCAGTGGTTTTTTTTTACAGTCAATTAAAATTGTTTTTGATAAGTTTTTAATTTGTTTCGTGAATAGAGAACAACAACTTAGCATTAGGGTCAGACACATCTTCTAGATGGCGCCATCGAACTGGTTCTAACAAAGAGGCGGTGCAATTTATGCAGCGGTTCTAAATCATTTTATCTCCCAAACCGCGCCAAAAATTAAAAGTTTCAAATTCTAGTCAAGGACAAGACTTAAATCTTAATTATTCTCTCACCTAAGTGGATAAGGTTCTTATTTCATTATGTAAAGATCTTTCTTCATTGAATTAAATGTTCAATTCAATTCAATTACTTAAGACATTTACAAATTGCGAACACTTGAACTGTAGATTATCGTTATTGAAGATTTGTTATGCACAATCGCTGTGTCATAATTATAAGAAAAATGTACTAAAAGACACTAAAATGTACTATGAATTATGATATGCATAAAGGTACTGCCAACATCTACATTAACTATAAATTATGGTGTTGGTGAAATGCGAACGAAAACGACGATCATTTGGAAAGTGTTTGTCTTGCAGGCGAAATGGATAAGACCGATCGCAACAAAGAGCTGGATAAGTTGAGGATGCCGCCGCCGCCGCCGCCGTCGCAGAAGCCTAAAAAGGAAAGTGGGTATTTCTCATACTTGTGATTTTGTGGCTAGAACTAAAGTTTTTGCGGTTCCTTTAAAAAGCTGCAGTAAAGAAGGGTGATCCTGTTGGCAGAGTCCACAAGACGGGCCCCATGTCGGTTTCTCCAACACGATGGCCAAAACCACGTAAGTGAGACCCAAACGTAACCAGCGCCATGGAATTTCCCTTTTTTAGGATGAAGTTATCGTCTTCAAATACATTGTAAGTTCACCTGAATTCAGAATCTGTCAAAATATTAATGCTATGTTGTTCTAGATTTAGATGCCACACCTTCAAGTTCACATAAGTTTTGATCGAACTCAAGAATCTAATCGCAAAAGCCGAAAATCTGACCAAATTCCCCGAAGAACCCGCAAAAGAAGAAGATCAGTTTGTTAGTTTTTTATAATAAAGGGAAAATATCACCGACTTTATACTTTTCATTTATTACCGATTTCACAACCCCCTGACTCATAATGTCACTTTTCTACGAAACTTCTGGACGTTTTTGGATGTATTGGATGATTCACATTGTCTATTGAATGTGAATTGTGAGGATCGAACAGCTTTATTGTAATTTAGAAATAATTAATCTTAGTTGTCGTCTTACATAACGTGACAAAAACATCGTATCTTAAGTTATAAAAATGTTATTGGTCGAAAAGCAACTGGAGAAGCGACTGGGGATCGACATTTTTGTCATCTAATACCAATCGAAATTGTGGCTGCCAGTTTGTGCTGAGCAGTTCCTCGTTAATCTCTTCAATTTCTTCCACCTGTTGGCGCAACAGATTGTGTTTTCCACGTAGCTTTCTGTACAAATCCATCAGGTGATTCTTTGACATGGTGTCAGTCGCCAACAGCAATGCACGTCGCATCGTGTTCAACGATCGCCGTAGTTTAAACGTGATAAGCAGCGCAAAACTCTCAATCACCAAAAACTTGAAGCTGTCGTTGTAATCAGTCAGCCCCTTGAGGCGATGACAGCAGTTCAGGAGGTATCTGTCGCCCCATTTCACATCCCTTTTGTTGTACTCGAAATCGACGCACTGCTCCAGCAGTTGGGCCATGATCTGATTGCGATGGATGGTGACGTGCTGGTGCAGCGGCATATCGTCCGGCTTGGTCGCCAAATAGCTCTCTAGCACGGAGGTTGCCTCCAGCTGCTCCAGAATTTTGCTGACCATCGAGTAGCCGTTGTTATAACCGTTGGTGGCTCGTTGCTGGCACCATTGATCGCACAGAGCTGCCGCCTTCGCTTCCAATTCTTCGATGGGCGAAAGCGGCTGCCGGTCTGGCATCTCTGGGTTTTCTTGCTCATTTGCGGACATACTTGGCCTGGATATACTGCTAAAATTACACAAGATTTTTTGAGTTTATCGACGACCACGACAAAACTACTTTGTAAACTTTCAAAACAAAATTACTTTGGGTCACTGAATTTATTATTTTTTATTTTTTAATAACAACCTTTCATTTACCACTTTTATAATAAATTTAAAAAAACACACAAAAAAATCACTTGACTCTCGGCATAAACTTACGTCAAATAATCCCTTAGTCGAACGCTGAAAATTGTTAACCAAAAGATGTCTTCTAATGTAACTAACTCGATCAAATGAATTGTCTTGAGCCGTGCCGAAATATTAATCAAGACAACCGCCAAAAATTTAAGAGTTTTTCTATATATAGTATAGATGTAGTATATAATTCGGTAGAATATTGAAAAAAACGAGGGGCATCTGAAAAGTCATTAACTTTATGTATAAAACATTTAAATAAAACTTAATTAATTAAAACAATTGCTTTTTTTTAAACAGAAACTCCCTGTTTACTGTTCTTATGTTTATTTAATATTTTTAAAAATAATGTCTAAGAAACATGGCTGACTCACCATAAGACCCTCGTTATATATTTTTTATCGACGAATAGTTGGAGCTACCTACGCAGAACGGGGAGCAGAGAAGTGTCTTGAGGAGCAGCAGTAATGGCAAGTCGCGTCTTTGAGCGGAAATCTGTACTATTAATTCTATGTTGTACTGCATATGCAATGTATAGATATTTTGTTTATGTAAACAAAAAGTGTCGCATTGAATTCGATCTTAGATGTTGGCTTGGCGGGTATTTTTTTACATAAACATCTTATCTTAAGTCATTAAAATATTATTGATGGCCGAACGACTGGGAAAGCGACGCGACGCGACGCAAAGGGGCTTCTTAGTCAGCAGAATTAAAAATGTATTTTGTTACAATTTATGATCACTATTTAGGACAAAAGATATTCAATGTGGTACAAATTTTCTTTGGGAATCGATAAGATTATAATTGCAACCATTACATTAGTCCAACGATTCTCAACAGGTGGTCCGCGGACACTTTGGGGTCCGCGGACAATGTCTTAGGGGTTCGCGAGTTGTCATCTAAATATTAATTAAATACTCAGTTTGACTACTAATAAAGTATTCACCAAAAAGTAGTGATGGGTCTTTGAAATTCTCTAGAAAATTGTTTAAGGGTCCGCGGAAATTTTTTTTTGTTTGGAAACTCTGCATTATCCACTTTACCAAAATTTCAATTGTTAGTTCTTCTTCGCTTCAGCTTCAACGTCATCTTATTAAAATTAGAAGAATATGCCAATGAAAATATTATTTGTAATAAATTCTAATTAATTAAGTTAAAAACAAATTGAGAATAAGATCTACTGCACGATAAAGTGTGAACAGTTAACAGTCGAGTCTGTGAAACCGTTACGAATTGTTTGACCTTAAAGATAGAGCTTTTAAAGCTCTTTATCAAACTGTTATACACAAATTGCATAAAATTTGTATTCTGAAGCGCACAATCGCGATTTAGGGACAGATTTTATGCATTTGGGGGTATTTATGGAAAGGAATGTGAGAAAGAGATATTGAGAGAGAGCAGCAAAGGGCTCAAACAGCGCCTGCGCGACTTTCTCCCTTGGCAAATCATTTGCAAACTTATCATGCAATCGGGGGATGATTTCATTTAATATACTCGCCTTGTGAGGGTAGCTCGGTTCGCTGTAATTGAATGTTGATAGGAATTGTGGGGTGTAAAGAAAATTTATTTGCATTTCTTATTAGTATGGTATAATCACATTATATCTGCGTTTGTAAGCAATTGTGATTTTATCTGTAATTAATAAATTTTCAAAACAACTATTCCAGTCATT
>JANSTS010001612.1:19757-31515 GCA_026546915.1 Sylvicola fuscatus
CAATTGTGATTTTATCTGTAATTAATAAATTTTCAAAACAACTATTCCAGTCATTGGTTTAAAAATTCATTTAAATCAAAAAACAAAAAAAACTGCTTGTAATTTTGAACACAAATTACAATTGAACCACTTGTCATTTGATTATTTCGTACAAAAATCTGAATGTTGAACATATTGACGAAATGCACCGACATTCAATGCAATGTGCATTACAAATAAGGACAAACCCATTCCTTTGCCGCACACACAATCGCTTTACTGACCGAACGAAATCAATTTATGACTGCATCCGCCTCCTTTCGTCCTTCAGCTGCACCGCTGGTGCATATTACCAACAATAGCATTGCCTATACCTATTCAGTGGCATTGTGGTCATCATCGGGCCAACATACCATTAAATTGTATGCATTACATGTGCTGTAATTATGCATCATATGTGAAGCCATTAGATGTGACGCCTCAATTGAACAAACAGCGACCTTTGAACCGATTTACTTTAAATGGATTTTGTGACCGGCATTTTTGTTTGTAGGCGGTTCCATGAAGAATGCAATCAAATGCACAAACTATTATTGTAATAAAGAAATGCAGTGCAGACAACATTCATTGTGTGCACATTTGAATAGTTTGGATGGAATTGCATTTTTAATAACTATATTAGGGGGTTTAATGTTTTTTCGTCCTTTGTAAGGGATTTGCATGCATAGAAATTAAATAAAGTTGACAATATTAATAAATCTGATTTTCTTAGCAACCGTAAACGAACAAATATGTTCGCTTAAAATGGTAATTTGTTTTGTAAAATCTGTAGTCCTTTATTAATCAACTGAATTCACTAAAAAATGCGACAAAAAATGAATCAAATTTACTCTATGGTGTTAGCTTTGAAAATACAACCAGGGAACTATTGTAAAAGGACTAATTTTACAACTTTATTGCGCCTTAAATTAAGTCAAGTAAATTTTAAAATGACTTTAAATACTAAATAAAAAACAGCATTGAAAAAGTGTCATTAACTGACTTCAAGGAAAAAAATTACGTTGAATGTTCCTTTTTTAATTAAACGTAAGAGAGGTGAGTAGACTTCTGGGATTTTATAAAATGAGAATTTAATTGAAGTCCCTCCAATTACTGAAAGGATCTTACAATAAAAAAGGAACAACAACTGCTCTAGGTAAATTCAAGAATACTTGCAGTTGATAATGAAAACTGCAATTAATGAAATGAATAAAAATCTCTCAAAAGACTAAATGAGAATAATTTTTTTAATCTTAATCAGCATAATAATAAAGCGAAATTGACCCACCCCCTTCTTCATCAATATAAGAAATTACCAACAAAATATAAAGAACAGCTCAAGTTCTGACACATAAGTCCACATATTGTCCAGGTAGAAGGTTAACTACAAAAAAGCTCGTTAAATACTGCGACATGTGGAGCACCTGCTACATTTAAACGAAACTTCGATATTAAAAATAAAAATTCAATCAAAATGCTGCAACAAAGAGACGCTTTCCGTGTTCGTTTATACAATTAAACATAAATTCCATCCACCTCCCATTTCCGCCTGGCGAGTTTGGGGAGCTCATCCATGGACTGGTTGGCTGGAACTCTATACACACAAAATGGAGACTAAAGCATAAACCTTCACTATATGCCATATGTATTATGTTTTACGAGCGTTAGTTTCGCTGAAATGGAGTGTGCAGCCCCAACACCGAACCTTCTACCACCACCCCACCACCGGAGCTTTCCATCCCAGTGCCGAGGCGCCACTCCATCACGCCAGAATAATGGATGGTGAACAGTCGTATGCTTACGAAATTGTTTTCACAATCAAAATTGGAGCAGTTCTGTGTATTAAGTATACGACTCAGTCGGTATTATCAGCCAGCGGCAATCCATATTCTGGCTATTCCATTTAGCAGGTGGAATTGCATGGAATTGAAGTTGGCAGGGGGTGTGGGGGTTGAAGGTGAGTCGACCCACCAGCATAAGCACACACAATTAAGTTAAACACAATTTTGGGCAAACAAGGAAAATTCACGGCAAAAGAAATATAATGAAACTGGAACAATAAGTTGGAGGGAATGGGATATTGAATTGGAGATGGGAGTGGGGCAGGAGTAAGCTTCCAAATCCATGAGAACTTTACACGCTCCAAATTTCCATTTATTTCCAACCCTTAAGTTTGGATGAGCTATCCACAAAAGCCATAGTCGAATATAATCGCTTGGCGCTGGTGATTTGAAACCCGCCCCTAATTCTGCGAAAGGCAAATACAATCGACAGAGACAGACGATTCCCGGTAGGGGTGAGTCGATCCAAAAATGCACCCTCGGGCTGCCGATTGAACACTTTCAGCGGAATCGTCGAAAATCGTCGTCCTGTAACTAAGCTGCAGGTACGGCGCTTCATCTATATAAGTTGCCAGTACTGATGGGCGTTTACCATTTTCCGGAAAACAGCTAGGCCACAAGGGATTCGACGCCGTAGACGCCTGTATCACATGCAACAATGGGAGGAGTGATGCGTTCATGCATTTGTTCCGCTGTTCATCTTCATACAGTTTTTGGTTCCAGCGAAATGTTTGAGTTATCCACGAAAGGGATGAGTGATGGTGGTGGGCGTGTGCTAAATAGGGGATGGTGAGACTAGGGCGTGACACGAGTCGTCAAGAGGGTAGCTGTGCAACGTGGTAATTCAATTATGTCAGTACTTGTCAGACTTCAAGCGGACGCACTGGTATGCTCCTCTTATTGTTTTGCCACTGATCCGAATTGGTGATACGCGTTGTCCAGTGGCCAGACCACGTACGTTTAACGGATTTGTCAGTTGTTCGTTGTGAGACGCTGTTCTGGAATTTCATCGACTTCTTTCTACAGGGACTCCACTCTAGTCATCCACGGATTGGGAATATACAGTTTTTGTTGTTACAGATAAAATAGTGAAGCAATGTTAAAAGAAGATCTCAACATAGACAACATAGATTGTGTGAATATCTTCAAGTGATTATTGTTTTGGAAAACGTGTGTTAATTTTGTGGAAGTGTCTTTAAAAATATGGTAAGACAAAAATCATATCAATGGCAAATTTTCTGAGATTTCGGTGTTGTGACAATTGTGAGTTTGTATCGAAAGTTGACAAGAACCTATGCAACAAAATTCATTTATATTTTGTTATTGCACTTCAAGACATTGTCTCCTTAATAGACTTGAAACTATGCTCTAACTATAATTATTATTACTCAAGTTAAACTTTAATTGATCTTTAAAGTAAGTGAAAATGACAAGTTAAACAATTCCAATATTATTGTTTTGATAAATAATCTCCTGATTCCATAGAAAAACGATTAAATTAATTCTCAGTAGAAACGTTTTTATAAGACAAAGTTTTACGAAGAAAGTGTCCTTCTGAGAAGTGACCCTTATAAAAAATTTCCTTACTTCTCTTTAAATATTAATTGTGGGAACTAACTAGATTTGTTAGTGTTTTAAATCCTTGATGATAAGTTTAAAAAAAAACTCAATTTTTCGAATCTTATAAAATTTCCTCAAACCTGTATTAAAGTCAATTGCCTTTCCGTTGATATTTTCCAATAAGTTTGGTAAAAATGGTAATTATCAATTGTAGTGATTCAAAGAGTTACTTTAAAAAAAGAGCCTGTAAAATGTTTTAAAGGATCAATGTTATATTACAAAATACAAATCACTAAAATGATCTTATGCTGCAAATATTTATGATCCGTTTCACTCATAAAACAATTAAAGATGCCAATCCGACGGTATCTTCTTAAAACATTCTTCCATCAAGTTGTAAAGTCCGTATAGCCTTATTGTGTGATTAAAATATTTTAATTGAATGACCGAATTATTGTTCATCCAAAAAATCCTTCCAATTAATCCAGAAATTGTCATTTTCTGACACAACAAAATTCAATTAATTTTCATTAACCACATCACCAACTGGCCATGATTATGAAAAAATGTAAATAAAATTACCCCATAATTGAAAAAGCCAAAATACCGTCGCAAAGTCGTAACAAATGCCAACAAGCAAAATAAAAACAAAAAACAACCCCCTCCCCCAAATGTACAAAACAACCAAATCCTTAGTAATCATGTGCCATACATGAACATTGAACATGTTGTGAAGAAAAAAAAAAAAACAATTCGCGCAAATCCCAAGAGATGCAATTGCTCATTTCATTAGGCGGGAGCGCGGCGCTGCGCCGGTACCCGGCGAGGATGTGTGGCATTTCCAAATGATGTTATCCAGCGAATCAATGCAATTACATGCCACAACGCTGCACGGATGAGGGTAGCATAATGTATATAAATCTGCAGCATATATCATTATGCATTGGGAAGGTTACGCAGGGCGCTGGGCACGGTGGCAACTGTGCCACTTTTCCTGAAATAGTGCCGCCGAGGGGTTGATTCTATTGTATAGATTTTGGCGTGTAAATGACAAATAAACATCGAGCTGGAGCTTCGGTCAATGGATATTGACGTGAGTGCATATGTAAATGCAGCCAACTATATGGGTAATATTGGTGTGTATGAGCTTGGATACGACAAGGCCACAAAACCAGCCGGAGAGGGTGGAAACGGGACAGTTGGGGGGGTGGTTAAAAGGACTGACGGTGTTTAATTGAATATGTCAACTAAGCTGAAATTGGACGATGCGTGTCACTTCACACCGATTGATTTAACTAACAGCCTCATTGCTATTCAATGTTTCTTTAATGAAGTGAGTCGATTTGATGTGGTCACTGGGAGTTAGGGGATGGTCTGGGATTATGTTGAGTGGGATGCATTTGTTGTTGCATTGGAAAGGAATCAATTAATTTCTCACTGGCTTGCACTTATTTAGTCGCCTTAAGATTGTCACAATAATCTTCGAGTTCCCAGATAATTTAAATTTTTTGTTGTTGCAAATGCCCAATCCCAAAATCCTGCGATAAAATAATTAAAACCTTTGCTTCTTCTCTCAGTTGTTAAATGCATCAACCCAAACCAGCCGACCCCGATTCATATAAACACGCTCGCTACCCAATCTACAAATGGACACTGACTCCCAGTCGCCAGTGCCACAACGTTCGATGGATGCCGCAAAGCAAATGCAGATGAATACATTCCCTCAACCCAAAGCGAATCAGGTAAGCTCCCACACCCAAACAAATATCCTCTGTAAACACTAATTGACACATCACACGTTATTCAATGCAATTAATTTGCATCACCCACCCACCCACAAATGCGCTTGCCATTGAATCGGTGCACATTTTGCCCTGTCTATGCAGGTAGGAACGGTGCTACTGTACGGCATACCGATAGTGTCACTGTACATCGAGTCACAGGAGCGCCTCTGTCTGGCCCAAATCTCGAACACCCTCCTCAAGCAGTTCAGCTACAATGAGATACACAATCGACGGGTGGCGTTGGGCATCACCTGTGTCCAGTGCACACCGGTGCAGCTGGAGATTCTGCGGCGTGCCGGCGCCATGCCAGTCAGCTCGCGACGATGCGGCATGATAACAAGACGCGAGGCGGAACGTCTCTGCAAGTCGTTTCTTGGTGATAATGCGCCGCCACGGCTGCCCGACGATTTCGCCTTCAGTGTCCATCACGAGTGCGCCTGGGGATGTCGCGGCTCATTTCTGCCGTCGCGCTACAACTCGTCGCGTGCCAAATGCATCAAGTGCTCCTACTGTGGCCTGTTCTTCTCACCCAACAAATTCATATTCCATTCGCATCGCATCGGCCCCACAGACAAGTACGTCCAGCCGGACGCGGCCAATTTCAATTCGTGGCGCCGCCACATGAAGCTGGCCGGCAATCCACCGGAGGAGATCATACACGCTTGGGAGGATGTCAAGGCGATGTTCAATGGCGGCACACGCAAACGCCTGATGACCACATCGCCCACACATCAGTCAGTACTGTCGTCGCCGAAGCGCATGAAAGAGGATCATGAGACTGTCGGCGTGGGCACGGGCGGCGCTGGCTCGCCAATCTTGGGTGCAGCCACTGTACAGTCGAATTCATCGGCAGCCGCTCAATTTCCGATACGACCAGTACAAATGCATTCGACGGTGGCGCATAATGCGGCCGCTGTCGCCACATCAGCCCGCCTCACCGAGCTGACCGCCACTGATCTGCCAATGCCGTTTACGCGCTCCCTGATGATGGACTACATGTGGCATGCCCAGAACAAGCCAAACGGTGGCTTTCAGTTTCCCGCCTACACATTGCCGTGGCTGAAGCGGCCTGCCTCGTTGATATTCAATCAGTCGACGACAACGACAAAGCTGGTGGGTGGCGGTGGCGGCGGTGGCGGCTGCGGCGCCGCCGTGACTGATGAGGTGGTGGGCAAACTGAAGCTGCAGGTGAACAGCGGTGACGCCAGTCCGGTGCCGTGTGTCGACCGAATTCCGTCGCTGCAGTTCTATAATCATTCAGCCTTTAAGCCGGTGCTCAATACTTCGCCGTCGTCGTCGGCGTCGGTGACACGTGCTACAACGACGGCCGCCGTGGCGGCGGTGGCTGCTGTCTCCTCCATGTGTCCGATGGCGTTGACGGCGTATGGTAATGGCGGTTTACTGCAAGAAAATGTGCGTTCTGAAAGCAATATTAGCGACGATGTGATGCTGGATAAGGAGTGCAGTGATGGCCTCAAGGAGCCGCTGTCCAGTGATGACGAGATGGTTGACATTGAGACAACTGAGGACGAGGAGCACAGTGAGTGTAAGCATGTGAAGTGCTTGATAAAGGAACATTCGCCAAAGGATGGTAGAGACTTTAAGACGTACGATTTGGATAATTCCTCGGAACTGGAGTGGAATGGAACGGCACTGAGAAAAGAGGTTCGTAGAATTTTGTTAATCCTTTCCAACTTTCTTCGGATTGTTCTTGATATTTGTAAAGGACAGGAACAGTATTGATTCAATTGGATCTTAAGGAAAAAATCGATTCCTTCATTTCGACTCAATTGATCTTTTAAAGTTCTTGGGGCTTCTTGTATTAATTAGGACGTTCCAATTTCTGTAAATGGTGGTATTAAACAGCGTCTTACTATATTATTTGTGTGGTTTTCCAAGAATGAATTCACTCTACGATCTTGTAACTTGTTTGCCATACTTACGTGGTTTTTGAGAGCATCTTAGATGTTCTCCAAATGTGCCATTGCCGTGGAACATTGCTTGTAGGTTTCAAACAGTTACAGAAATTTCATCGGAGCTTATGTTCAATTCAAAAAAGGGAACTTAAGTACCACTTTCTACTCCTTTAACTTATTACGTTAAAGGAGTAGAAATGGCCACAAATCAAATGCAGGATGTTCAATAGGAGGCCCCTCATTCATCAGTAAACATTCAGTGAGCTTAGTAAGTGCTTTCTTCTTTGTTTTTGTTTGCATCCCTCGCTGAATAATTTGGACGGAACTAATTTAAAAAGTTTGTTGTCGTTCAGGATTGCAAAGCATCTTCCAAGACACGTTTAAATTTAAGTTGAACACCAAGAATTAAGGAACAAATAACATATTTAAATATCAATTGGTGAGGGACGATGTGAATATTGATGGCCAGTTAATTAGTAATTAAGGTGTTCAAATATAGCGGTTAGCTAAGATTAACTGCCGTCACTGTTTTACGCTTGAGGCCAAAGACGGATAATTTAACAGCTGGGGTTTACTATTAAAGTACATTAAGATGAACTGAACGATAATATATTCTATACACAATGGCCATTCCTCCCTGGCTCGTTTTACTTGAATGACGCTAAGTTAAATAAAATTAAATTGAAGTATTAAAAATTCAATATCACAGCTACAGCAGTAAAAGTGTAATGAACAAAACATCTTTCGAGAAAAGTGCTTCTTGATGTCCTTGTCTTACACTATGTTAATTTTCATAATGAGTTTGGGAATTTGATGTGATAAAAAAAAAAATGCTTACAGTAACTTTTTTATCGTCTGTTTGTTTGAATGGGACAAGTCTTGTTCTTTTTTTTCTTATGATGAGAGTTCAGACCGTGTCTACCTTATAATCAAAGTCCTAACGAATTTCAAGTGTTTACTTCAATAATGTTCATTTATGCAAACACGCATTTTACTGGCAGCATTAGGGAAAATATAAATTTCAGACCACAAAACATAACGACAATTTCTTCAGTTCAACAAACAATTTCTAAGACCTTCTTCTTTTACCAGAAAACTAAAAACTGTATTGTCTCACTCAAAAGATTTAGATGCGCAAAGAAACATATTTTATATTCACTTGACAGATTTAAATTAGAGATGCTCAAATCTTACTGCATCAAATGGTAATGAATAAAATACCTGCCACACACCGACAATTAATATGGGAATAAACACTTCAAAGATCTACTGTACCTAAATACCAATTATGTGAATGCAAATTACAGCACGAGCACGATAATCACCCACCCACAATTGGGAGCCACCCCCTTTCCGAAATAGCAGCGCATATCCTGCGATTCGTCGGCACTGCCAAACAATCTGCCACATTTAATTCGTCACACCTCCACTGCCAGTGTCTAACATGAAATTCAACATAAAATATGCGCCAACACCGCATAAATACAATCGAGTACATAACACAAGCCGCCCCACCCCACCCCCTCCCCCACCGATTATTTAAATCATTCTACTTACTTTTTCGCAGTTCCTAATTCAAAACAAATTTCATACCGATGAACTCAATTTGAGTTTACAACTTGTTCTGCAATTTGCCATAACTCCCACCACCCTCAGCCTCCCCTAAACCGCCACCCACCTCCTCAAATCTCGCTCGTCGTCGTTGCATTTTGTTCAGTGCTAGAACCTGCTCCTGCAGATTTGTATATTCACGTCTGATGGGGTGTATCCGAACAGGATTCATGTATAGCATCAACTACATAGCAATTGCTTGCACCTAAATACTTCTACAATCCATATTGCCATTGTATTCCACAACGAAGATGTAGCAACATAAGATTGTCTATTCTCGAATAGCTTAACGTATTTTGAAAGAGGGCCAGTTGGGAGGAGGGGTGGGGGTGGGGGAGGTGCTGTATGTATAAGAAAAATCTTTTCAATTGCTGCTTTGTTAAACGAATTAACGATAACTTGTTTCGTACTTGTTCGCATTTATGCTGTTCGTTTCTTGTTGCCGGCTTTCAGGATGTCTTCTTATTTACACCCTCTTTTCTGGCAAATTGTTTCTCTCCTTATACCTACTTATTTTAAATCGCGTAGAAGCAGTTCCACTTACAACTGTTTTGTGTCAAACAATATTGGTTGGAGTGTTTCCCTGTATTCAATAAGCTCCTGTAAAATGACAAGACGAAAAGCAGGGAATTTCGCATTAAACTGCATGTCCTTATAATTAAATGATATTCCATACATTGAAATAGTTGATATAAGCTCGAACGTTTCATCATTTTCCAGAAAGGACATTTATGAAAAATTGTCACGTTCATATGTAATTAAAATGAGAACTTAGAGTAATTAATATTCTTATAGAATTGAATTTCAGAAATCGAAAATCCTTCAAAAAATCCCTAAATGTAAAACAGCTCAGCTTGTACCAACACTTACAAAGCTTTTCCTTTTACTGCCTTTATCAAGTGCAGTAGTGTCCTGAAAGCTCGTATTTCGTAGTCGATTGGGTGTGAGCTTATTGAAATCAATAGGCCAATGCGATTATGGAGGACGTCCTTCCGACGATGTTCGTGGATTCCAGCATTTTATAGTCACAGAGATTTGGCCAGTTTTCCTTTTTGTTTTGCGATATAAACTCAAATCTACATTTTTTGGGAATATTAAATATACGATTTACAAATGTTACAGTAAAGGTCTGAAAATGCGATAAATCAATCGACAGAGAATTATGCTCACTTCCTTTAGTTAAACCGAAATGTAAGGACTCATTATGACTGGTTTAATTCTAATTACTTAACATAAGCAAGTGAATCTGGACGCATAAATTCCTAATAAAATGTTACTTTAAACATAACGGAAAAATCCTTGAACGAGTATTTATAAGGAATAATGAACGGTAATCAAACGCGCTCTATATTTGAGTTTGGATGTGATGTAATTAGGGGATTGATTTAAGGGTCCTTATTTAAACAATGTCTGGTTAAAATTAGAACAATTTTCACACAAGGATTTCGCAATGAAACAATAAGTGAGGATTTCGTCGAACTGGAATTGTATCCAGAATGCTCAAAACTCTCCCACCTAATCGTCAGAAATATCCTCAGTTCCGACATCCAGCCGGATATTGAAAAATCGTTGAGTTTGTTTTTTATTTTTTTTTTATGTTTTTTGTTCATGTCCTTCTCCCTCTAACAGTAGCATCAGTCTATTTCTCGTCCATGTATCTCCGTGCTGATCCGTTGCATAATTGAACAGGCGTTCCAGCACTCCACCCATCATACAGGACAAAATAGGATAGCACAATACCACCACACCCCACCCTCCCACACCCCACCCCCCTTCTCGACAGGCGGCTATATCTCGCGCATATGTCAGTCCTTTTATTATCAAGATGAGTTTATAATTGTAATGTTTACCAACCGAATTAATTATTGTCGAACAATTAATTACTTCTTCTGTTGTTCGCTATGATTTTCCAGCGACTGATGAACTGAATTATGTATATCTGCATAATGTGAATGCTTTAAGTGACTATGGGCACATGATTGAATTGTTTGTGTAAGCCGATACGCAACATAAATGTTTCTGCTGAATTATTAACAATATTGCCCACGGCTGGGTGGAAATTTGTGGGTGCGGGTGGGTGCGGGTGGGTGGTTAGGCATACATTTGTTTACAGATCCTTATTTGTGTGAATTCAGATAATTGATTCGGTACTTATGCGCGTGCCGTGCTCAGCGTCAACATAATTACCCACTCATTGTTGTGAGTCCTTTTTTATTTTTTTTTTTGTATCGTTATTATGAACATTTAATTGATATTTAAGTAATTAATTTGGTATATTTGGAGCTTGTGCATTTTTAATGAAGAATTCACTGCTGATCAAAGATTGTAGAGACAATGGCCGCGATGGACATTGTTTTCCATTCAATGTTTTTCATCAATCGCATTTGTTTTCCTTTTCGAGCAACAATGTTATTATTGAAAACTGTTTCCCCTATCGATTGAGATAGGAAAATTCGTCGAAAAAAGGTGGACTCTAATTGCTTAGAGGGGTTTTTAAGATGGAGTTGATTTCTTGTCTAGATCTATATTTTTAATTACCTTAAAAATTCATATCCTTAACTGAGGAACTCGAATTTTCTCATCCAGTTCAATTAATTTGAGAACAGAAATTCCTTTTGACCAAATCAGCAGTTTGTCAACTGATTTCGCAAATCCTTAAAATTGCTGGAGCAAGAAAAAACCAGGAATTCAAAACATATTAAAGCATCACCTGAATTTGTTGGAATCCCCATACATAGTTTAGCTTAATCACATTCAAGTAAGCCGACAGTCACTTTATTTACCACATCTCCGACGCTTTATGTTCTCAAATATCACCAACATAATAAATTGAGGCGCATCACGGATAAGTGGTAACTGGATCCTGGCCCCTCCTTTGTCAGCAATTAAATAAGGACGTTAAATTTAACGGGCGGTTAAATTTAATAAACGCTAATATCTGTTTATCAGCACTCAAATTAAGTACATTCACAGTTGAGACATTGTCTCCCGACGGTGTTGAAGCAGGCTGGTTGGGGGTAGGGGGGGT
>JANSTS010001623.1:10128-20280 GCA_026546915.1 Sylvicola fuscatus
TTGCTAAATATTAATTAAATAATTGAAAGAAGATTCGCCTTCAACTTATTGTTCTTTACAGCCTCAAAGGGCACTGATTTATTATGGCCACTTATGTGTTTTGCATAACATATTTGGTATACAAAATTTAAATGGCATCAACGCCACATGCATATAAAACAAGATTTTTAACCGAATAAACAACAACAAAGCCACATATGGTTTCATGCATCAAGGACACACCACATATCTGCTCATCTCAGTTCTCATGCACAAATGTGTAGCATCGCAGGACATTACAAAAACTGTAATTCACAACAGCCCAGATTTATTTAATGGCTTTCCAAACAATCTGCTGCACTTGCACATTGAAGGTTTCTTTCCATTCATGCTGGGCTCATGTCCCATGCAAAATTGCCATATGGGTTTATTAAAAACAAAACAAAAAATATGTCGCTCATTCAGAAATTCACCAGCAGCAGCCACCTTCTCTAACTATTGTATATTGTCTTTTTGCTATGTTCAAACTTTATAAACCTGGACTTAAGATGTTCCATGTAGAATGAAAAAAAACAACTCAAGTCCATAAAAAGCATCAACAGCATTTCACAAATCGTTCATTCACAACAACGAGCTGATTGTATCGGCTGAGAGGGTAGGAGGGCGGCCCAATAGAACAATGCCTATAAGGAATTTTTCTATAAACTGCGATCTCACCCTTCCATTTGCCTTCCCTTCAACTGAATAATGGTGCATCATTCTTCCATAAAATCATCAGCAGCAACTCCTTATCCACGTACTTTATCGCTTCACAAATAGACACTGTAAATGTAATATACAGCAAACGCTCTACACGAGCCCAGGCTAAGGAAGTGTATAGAAAATACAAATAAATATGTAAGTATTCTAGAGAGAATGCGACAATCAAAGTGAATGGGAGTAGCTGGTGGTGGCGCGGAAGGACGCCCGGTTCGCTTCGTATCGCATAAAGCTTTAATCATAATGAAAGAACAAACAAGTGGGGTGGCACAAGGACTATAGGGCCGCTATTGTTGTGTAATGATGCACAACAAAATCTTTAATTCGCATACATCAAACTCACTGTTTGGCAATTAATTTTAGCTGCGGCGATATTCGGCGGAATTGTGAAAGTGCCATAAAAGTGCAGCGGGCTAAGGGTGATTTATGGAATGCTTTGGACAATTTCGTGTGTATGGAGGAATTATTTGGAGTTTTAAGAGGAATTAATAGGGGAGAATCAATGACTAATCTGGTCCGCTCGTCGGTCTTTAATGCGATTTATGCAGCTCAAATATTGACTATTGGCCAACTTATGCGAGTGTGAGGCCGACGGTGGCAAGGGGGCAAGTTGCACGATGCTGATCCCGGATTTCCGATATACGAATTGCCATTAGATAATAATTCAATGTGGAAAGGGTGATAATCTTTAGCGATGTGTTTGCAGATATTCTTGATTTAAAGGATGAAATATTGATTTTTAATTCGCGCCAATTTACCGAATGAAATGATGCTTTTAACAAAAATTTGGTCTTGGTTTCTTGTTGGAAAAAATCACATAATCATAAGAAGCATTTAAATACTTTTCTTACAGCATTTATCGTATAATCGTTTTGTAATCAACCATAACATTGATGAACTTACGTAATTTAAATTGTGCCTATGGGATTATTTCTCAGTCAATAAAAGAAACTTGATTTATCGAAAAATTACCAATTAATTTGTAACAATCGGATAACTTATTGAGGCCATACAGAAATCTTAGAGTTCAATTCGATTTATAAATTTAATTATAACTACATAATAACAAATAATATTGTTTTTTTTCCGATGAACATTTTGAGAATTTGTCTGTCACAAATCCATGAATCCATGTTCTAGGAACTGTCTGCCGAAATTTCATTGAACTGCAATAATTCCATTCAGAAATTTATCAATCATCAATAAACAAAATCCATTTTTTACCACTTCAAGTTTTTTATGGTGTAAAATTTAAATCGATGAACAGTTTCGGTTCAATTAAGTTATTATAGCACACGATTTAAGACCAATTTAGCAATAATTGAGGTAAAGATTGTGGTAACAGGTAACTTACTCTAATTTCATAACCCCATTGCCGATTTTTATTTATTTAAAAAGATAAATGTAATATTATTAAGTAACATTAACCATTTTCTTTTCCATTATTTATTTTATTATCTCTTGTTTTAAATAATTCAAAATTATTTTTTGGACTACCGAAAATTGAACATATGCTTTATGTGGTTTTACGTACTATTACCAAAATTTGTATATAGTAATGGGAATTTACTGGAAAATATTGACGAAAAGCAAAACATTCATTCTTAAATAAACATAAAATATTAGGAACAACTTTTACCACTTATCAACCTATATTTGTAAACAAATTTTTCATATGTTTCCAATTTACGTCGCCAAAAGATGTTTACTTTTAGAATTGTAACAAAATGCTAACATAATTACAAATACATATTTATCATTATCTCAAGTGGTTCATCCAGTAGCACAGATCAGTAGTGGTGTTAACATTGTTTATAATATATTTTGACAGCGGTCATTTGGTTAAAATTATTCGAGACCACCCTTATTTAGCAGGTTTAACAATTTCTCTCCCTCGTCAATACGTCTTTCGAGTTGAGAGCAGTTTTACCATGCCATGTTTGCTGGAGAAATGTCATACAGTTCGAAATATTTGATTGCCACTCCTGAATCCCTCTACAATCATTGCTGTTTGCAGTCAATTCATCGCAAACAATCAGCGTTTGTTACCCCATGATTAACAAACAAACAAAGTGTCATCAGTTTGTCGTCACTTCGAAAACGGTGGCAAACCTGCCGGTTGTACCAAACAGAAAAATGATGTTTCCCAGTTCCCCTCTTCAAATTCATTCCAAGGAGTATTCGGCACACGCAAGTGACGCGCCAGCATCTGCGCGCTCAAACAAACTCGAGAATGACGCAATTGTCACAATATGATACGCTTGGATACGACCTACGAGTGGAGGGGATTCTTGAGTGTGTTCACTCTCGTATCTTGGCATACGCATCGAAGCCGGACCATCAGCCAGTATACAAACTAGCGAAGAACGGAGCAAAACGCAAAATGAACTCACAGTAAATTCACCGGCCAACTGCGGGAAAGTCTCAATTGTACGAGCTCAACTGGAATGGTTACCACACGAAGTCGCATTCCCCTGCGATCAATTCATCCGCGTCGGATTATTGGTTTTCCAGCTGGCTACTATTCAGTTCGGGCTTGACTTTTCACCGATCAACAGACGGAAAGTGTAATCGCGTCCCATTATTTTAACGCGTGTGAGATTTTTCTCTTCACCAGAGGGAACATAAAAGAGATAAATCTCCATCATACGACAAGACCATATTTATATACTGAAATCCAGACTTTTTGATTTTATTTCCAACAAAAAAAAAAAACATCGTTATCCTTTTGTTTTTCTTTTTAATTAAAAGGAATTAAATCAAGTGACTTAGTGAAAGTTTTACGTGAATTAAGAAAGCAAAAAATTGTCTTGAGAAAAAAAGAAAATTTAAATTGTTCTGTGCTGCTTAATGAAAGACAATTCAGCAGAGGCAAAATTGTGTTTGAGATTGCCGCAAAAAGAGGCACCAACTGGCGAGAAGTATATGCAAATGAAGCGTCTTGGAATTAATAATTTATCTCACGGATAGTTCGCCGAATTGGATTTAAACTCGTGGGCGATATTCAGTCGGATTATTGGATATCCTCGTTTCGGGATAAATTAACGGCGCGCAAGTTGTGCACCACATCAACCCTCCCCTCCCACCCTAGCTTTCATATAAAATAATCTAGAAAAAAAGCTCGGCCGTGGGGTGAGCAGTGGTTGAGAGCAAACAGTGAACGGCATGAACAGAACAATCTGTACGTAGTTGTGTGTAGTGTGACAATGCTGTGCATAGGAATTTCCGCCACCAATTTTCTTTTGAGTTTTCCTTCATCTTATCATTATCATCGTCATCATTATTTGGTTGTTGTTGCTGGTGGTGCTTCTGCCGATGCTGTCGTTTCGTCGTCCTCCGTTTCATCACGCCAGCAGCAACGTTGACGCCACTACTCCCCAACAACAACAACAACAAAATTAGGACAATGCGAGAAAAAGGATTATACTCGCCATACAGCATTGTTCTATCAGTATTTTGAGATGGGGATCACCATTGGATTAAGTGTGGATTACAATTAGTGCGTCAGAATATAGTGACACAATTCCGGCCAAGTAAAGTTATCAAGAGAGTATACACGGAAAAATGAATGTGTGATTATGTGAAAAAAGATGATAAAAGAATCTTGGAAATTCGTTAAGTAGAGAGAAAAACGTAGAAAACCAAAACACAGTTTTAGGGGGCGTCAGCGGTACTTGACATCCCTCCTAATCACCGAAAGTTTACACAAACAAATTACGGATTTATGGGATTATCTAATAGTATGTTGTGATGCCGTCGAAAGTGTAAAGCATAACTCACTAGAGAAACATAATGGAATTGCAGTTATCGTGACTACTCAGTGCCGCTTATGACCATATTATTGTTTTCGTTTTATGTTCGGGAAATTAATGTTTTTAGTGCGCTTCTAATTTGTTTATTGCATTGTGAATTGAGATGAAAATCTATATAAAAAGAAATCGTACGGAATTCAGTGTTCTTTGACGTCTTTTACGAGCAATAAAAAAATTGTTTTAATAAAAAGAAAAGGAAATATTAAAAAAAAGTAAAAACAAAAAAAAAGTAAATGGATATCAATTAAGTGAAAACAGCCGAAGGAATATACTTACGCCCGCATAATTAGTGCTTCTGCCAGCCTCTCATTGGATTAATGAATAAGAATAAAAAAGTGAAACGAGAGCGTCTTCCATCGTACTACATACATAAGTTGAGCATACCATCATCATCAGCATAGTTTCAATTGAATTTCGGGAGTGATAATTAAGCTGTTGTCGATTAAATGCGCTGCAGATGTCCTTACATTAAATTAAATGAGTGAAACCGCGAGAGGAATACACATTCAACCGAATTTTTTTAAAAATATGTGAGTGAATTTATGCATTTAAACTAACCTCTTGTGGCTGAAGTTGTTTATGGCTTTTATAACCGAAAATGTGTGTGTTGTGTGCCAAATGAAGATAACAATTAACAAGGAGTATCTTTTATATAATCGGATTTATTTCTTACAACTAAAAAAATTATCTTAGGGCAGATTTTCTCACGACGGTTTTTATCAAAAAGAAAATTACCGCATTTTTTTTTTAACTTAAAGTATTTAATCGTAATTATAAATGCTTTACTTTTAATTTGTCTATTTAATCATTTATGATGTTGGTATTCAGGCCATCACAATCATAAACCTTTCGAATAAAATGTTGCAAAAAGGCAATATGTTTTTACTTTGAACGTTACTTATATGAACATACTTTTACAACATAATTACGATGTGAAATACCTTCCAAAATACATTCCCAAAAGTGAAGCGGACGCATGTAAAGACATTAAGGCGCAATAAAATATTTACCAATAAAGAAAAACAACAAGTTCATCAAGAACGCACTAAAAACGTAACGCAACGCTCTCAATTGCTAGCGTTATTTTCGGATTAAAGCCGTTTCAATTAATTTCATTTCCTGATGTTTAGCCTCAACTTTCTTGGCACATAGATGCACTTTATGTTGTGATTTTATGCGCTCCTCTCCTCTATATTCGCATAAACATAAATTAGTGTGCTGACATTATAAGGCAGTGTGTCACATATAAGCTCTATGCAGCTTGAAGCGTCCGCATCCCCACAGAACCAGGCGCTTGCCGCATGCATCAATACCGACAAATAGTTCAGTAAATCACCCCGGGTATCCTGAAATTTTTTTCGTCCGTTCTCACCGCCTGGCTGTGTCCTTGCTCGCCGCGCCGCGCCGCTTCTGCTGTTGCTGTCACTTTAAATACTAAATTCATTGGAATTTATGTTGCACAACGAAACTGCTAAGAACTTGAACGTCTGCATTTAATGTTTCAGGATATATATGCTGGTATATGCGTTTCAGTTTGAACTCTTTAGGTCACAGTCGGCCGAATACTCGTATATCCTCCAAACGCCCATAGATCCATGCAGTTGCACAACATAATCATGACTCCGCTGCCCCCGGTCGGTTTGATGGTATTTTGGCTTTCGTCGAGAGGCAAGTCTCCATTCAATTGCATAAATCCTCTAAATGGAATAAATTGTGAGATCCGAAATGAGGCTGTGCACTGCTGCATGGGCAGCCGCTAGAAGATGATGGCCTGTGGAGGTGGGGGGGTTTTTTGGTGGTCATGTATTTAATAGAGCCGTTGCCAAGTTTTGGGTTGTCATAATTTAATCTTGCTAGGGAAAGCCTATAGTAATAAGCCGGCTTATTTCCATATCAAACACATTTTCCGTTCATTTGGGCCATTTGGGTGAGTTTAAGCAAAATTGTGATATTGTCCGTTTGCCACCGGTGGACGCCACTTGCTACCTACCAGTATATTGCTGGCATTCTGTAGGGAGAGATATCTGCACTGAGCCTTCAGTTTGGTTGGAGGCTGCACACAAATGTATGGACTGCCATCTCCATATCATGCTGGTATGTGCAGCCGCTTAGATGTGTGTGGCCGATATGTAGGATAGAAGTTTCTTATCTAAAGCTTATTCTGAATTGTTTGAAGCCTATTTTATCGCACGCTTATCCCGTCCAAAAAGTTTTTGATACATCGAGCTGGCTTCCACCAGTGTATTGCGTTTGTGCTGCCTGCCACGTCGAACTTTAGACAAGTTTTCAGTCTTTATCACACAAATGGGGGTAGATTTGCTTATACACATGCGAACGAGTATAGGAAAGCGTGTATCATCCATACAGTTTCATGTAATATATTGAATTCCTTATCGATCTGTCTTTGCAGCAGTCGCCAAAGTTTACTCCTCGCAGCTTCAGAGATTGATTGAACGGATGTGTATTAAACTTAATTGTTTTGTCAAGAAAATTTCTGTACGTCAATTGATTTTCTATTTCCACATAGATATGGTGGCTTTTTTAACTCTTTTCTGCCAAATTTTGCGGGATGGATATTTTATTTAAATTTTTACTACCCAAAATGTGAGTTGAGCACGTTTTCAAAGTAAATTTCCGAATTTGGCTATCTCTTTACATTTTATGGTAATGTCATTGATTTAATATTATTGGCAGAAGACGAATGGAAGCGGTGCGATTTTGCAAAATGCATCTTCTACCACCAGCGTCGACCATAAATCGTCTTAAACCAATGGGCGAGGCGAGGCATCCGTTTAAACGCAGCATCTTCATTACATTATCTAACCACCATCGATTTTTTTTTTACTTGATCAGGTTAAGAATAATCCATTTAAATTAGTGTCACGTGTAATTTCTATCTAATAGTCATGCAACTCCCACAAGCCACGTGCTCTTCGTGTTTTCTGCAGTTCTGCTGTAAAATAAAATAAAAAGTTTTTGGTTCATTTCAGCTTATTAAGTTCCTCTTAAAGTCGATTGAAAATTTCCTTCACTGACCGTCTTAACATTTTGTTTTACAGACTTTTATGGATCTGGACGATCCAGATCCATATAGCCATTCGCTTCAATTAAACTCTTTAAACAATTTTTTACACACTCATTTTCACGTTTATTCGTTTTTGACTGAATCACGTTATTTAAAAGTTCCAGACCATTTCGCCTTGTATTTATTACATTTGCTTTTCCTAAACATATTTTCCGCTTCGCGGCATAGAAGTGTACATTTTTTGTGTATGTAATTTTCGATTCGATTAGAAGCGAAATGACTGTGGTTTGGTTTGGTTACATATAAAAAAACATATACCGAGCGCTTTTTGGTTCTTCTTGGTTTCCCACTTCCCAGTACCCACTTGCCAATCGCTATTAAAGAGGTGTTTCGATTCCATTGAAATAAAAGCACATTACATTAGGCACCGTGTTCATTGTGCAGGAGACGTGTGTGGGCAGGAGACGTTCATTGCCAGTTTCACCTTTTTTTCTGTCGCAATTTTGCAGCAATGAGCACAACTTATATTTACCTCTCGGGTCTTGGGACCGTTTGGAAGGATAGGTTTATAGTCTTCAATATATTTCCAACGAGGTGGAATTTATTTTCTTCTGATTTTATTGCATTTTCCTATGAAAATTTTCAACTGAAAAAAAAAACAGTTTCAAATGTTTTTATTTTATTTTTGTGGAATTGCCCATTGACGATTTGAGTGATTTTCATGTTGATAGGTATTAAATATTGGTACTTTAAATGTTATACTTTGAGTCATGAAAACTTGATAAAAGCTCTTATTTGATTTCAAATATGTATAATCATTTCCTGCAATTATTCTCTGAACTCTACGAATTCTCACAAGAAAATTGCTTTTGCATTATTTAGCGCGTACGAATATGAAGTCCATTCAGACAATTGAGAATTACAATATTCTTGATGGAAAATTGAGTTTACTGCACTTAGCTGCTATATTCTTGAAAGAAAAAAAAAACAATAGTCATTGTGATGGTTTTCTGTATTGTTAAGTTTCACCAATTTTGATTATTCTGTGACAATTCTTGATATAAGATATGATGTAAGTTGAAAAAATATCATGAAAATTATTTATTATTCACACTCAATTTTCGCATATTAATAAGAAATCATTTTTCAAATTTGGTTCTTTTCAAAATATTTATGACATGTTAATTTATGTTATTTAAGTAATCAGAACTTGAAAATTAGATGCCGTCTTTCATTTATTTTATTGCAAGAAAAAAAAACGTGTTAAGTCTTCAATATTCATTTGTTAAGATTGTTCTTCAAGTAGATAAATATAAAAAGCTAATTTCACAATATTTAATCCATAGACTTTAAACGTTTTTCACATTATAGCATGACAATTGCTTAAAATAACTCAATTTCCAAAATCATTACATAACTTACGTTGCTTGAAAAATCTCAGTTCGTTTCTTAGTTGTATTTTCTTTGGATAAAAAACATCATGGGAAATATACGATCGAGTTATTGTTGATTAAAACATTAAACTAGCGTTTCACATTCATTAGTGGCTAAGTCAACAAACTATTCATGAAACAATACATTTTCACAGTTAATTATAAAAGTTATACAAAAAAAAAAAATCTGATTTACTTCATCGAAATAATCAAATCGACACAAAAGTAGTTTTGTCTTGACCAAAAAAAGTGTTTTCATGCTTTAATTGGGCCTGAAATTTAAATGAAAATATTCACAAAGCAAAAGCTTGTAAAGCACTGAAATGTGTGAATAAACGAGTAAATACTCGTAATTTGGTGGCAAGTGGCAAGAAACATTGTTTTATTATCACACCATTGACTGTCAATGAAATTGAGTAATTAACAGTAAATGGAAAGCTCGTTGAAAAATAAACAATTGCACAACATAAGCGTTATTGTGCTTTTTCATTAAATAGTTGCTTCATCGTGTCCCTACATTTAATTTCAGCAACTTAATTTCACCACACAAAGTGCCTTCAGAAAAGTATTAAATCCAACTTACCAAACCAAAAAGCCGCCCCACAAAGCACAATCCGTAAATCAGATTATTTTCGTAAAAGCTCCTGGAAATATGAGTGGTGCTTTTTAGTATTCACGGCAAAAGCAAATCAAAGTTCAGCCACGCAGATGCGGTTTGCCGATGTTTAGTAAGAATCTGCTCAATTACCATTTTAATTGATACAAATTTGGTCTGAGCTTTGAGTTTTACTAGAAAAATGGCTACAGCCAACGGCATCACAAAGGAGATCCGTTTTCCAACTTTAAAAATTCAATAACGAAATTTTCCACTCTTGATTATACATGAGAAGGATCTATAGAAAGCCGCTGGCGAGTTTTTCATACTCTCAACCCCGCCAGTAATAACCCTTTTTTGTATTTTCCTCGGAATACATCAATATTCAGAATTATCTGTGGGGGTGTGTCGAACAGCGGGTGGTCAGAACTCTGCAATAGTTGATCCAACGCGGAGCTTGTGTGGTGATGGTTTCCCAGTTTTCATTGAAAGCTTACACTTCCATCCGATAGGATCTACCATATTATCCTGTTGCCTCTTGCGACGAAG
>JANSTS010001634.1:15351-29179 GCA_026546915.1 Sylvicola fuscatus
TCAGTGCTCCAAGATTTTATAGCTTCCACTTCAGCACCTTTTTATTAAAATTCTGTAAAATAAATTAAATGGGGGATCTACTATTTTGCTTTTTCTACGAAACGTATTATCATCTTTTTGATAAGCTTATGAATTTAAAACGATAACATACAGCAATCCCTTGACCATACATATTCCACGAACGTTACACGCTCAAACAACGAGTACAACTGAACAAAAACAAAAAACAATTACATTCATATACGTTAATGCACATTTAATTGTTTGCTATTGAAAATATATATTTTTACACAAAATGATGCCAGCAAACATCAATGTATTCAGTATTGCTATTCACTGCTGGATATATTTGTTGACATTCTCATTACGCTTCACTTATTTTTTGAATTTTTACAATTTATGTCAAATAACGAGAGAACATTTCAGAATAATGTGTGGACCAAAAAATGCAATCAAATTTCGTCACAGCTCTTTTAAATTCACCACAAACAATTAATTTTCTTGAGTTGACAAATTTGTCGCGTGAAATGCGGCGCTCACGTAACTCGCAACTGGACAAAATTTACGAAGCGACGCGACGCGAAGTTTAAAACTGCGTTTGCTTCTCTTAACATTACAATACCAACAATTACTGATTAATTGTAATACATTTCATTCCTTATCGCTTGTTGTGATTAATACTCAGCACTTGGTCATGTAGTTGCGCCTTCAGTTAATATATTATATTTATAGCCAAGGAAATTCCAGTGTCTTTGTCAAAATACGAAAGTTCATAAATTTATATTATTATAAATTATTTTAATTGAACTCTTAGTTACCACTCTGCATTAAACGGTTTACTTTAATGTCTTTAAGATTTTAATGAAAGAAAAGCAATCTTTGAATGTAAAGGTTTAGCGTGTTTTTATTTCAATTATTTATTACTTTGTTGTTTATTATATCGAAATTTTTTATAAGTTAACTTAATGTGATTTTTTCTTGACCTTGACATGTTCAACAATGTTATTTGTATTTTAAAGGCCAATGTAAAATAAAGACAACTACCATACTTCGTCTTAAAAGAAATTGCTTTATTGATAGAGATAATGAATAAAATATTGATTTGTTGTTTGTAATGGAATTTTTTTTTAAATTATTATTTAATTAAATTTTATCGTTAATATTCATTAAACGAATGAGCAGACGAACACGTATTTAGTGCTTACAGATAATTTTTTTCTCCTCAACTTTTTGAGACAAACAACGTTTCTGAAAACTGTTTCTGAGTCATAATTAAAAACATGAAATTCGATATTTTTCAAACTCCCAATCATTTTATGTAAAAACCAAAATTATTGAGAATTTAAAATGAATCTTTAATTCGCAAATAAAATGATTTATTCATATCCTGAAGGAAACAATAAAAAAGTTTTACTGCATTTACAATTAATACGATTAGTGTCTTGCATATGGGACAGTGAAAAATGAAGATTTATGCCATTGCCCATTATGCAAGCGACGAGATAAAACTAAATTTCTTGAACATTAATGTAGATTTTTGAGTGTCAAAGCATAAAGGATGGCCCCAAGTTGTGATCCTATAGAAAGAAACTTTTATTTGATTGCAGAAACTTTTAAGCTTTATTCAAATTTCATTGCACTTACATACATAACTTTGTGCACACAAACACCCACCACTTCCTACAATCTAAAATTAATAACACCCAAGTACCGGCGCAACGAAACAAACGGAACATAACACATTTTCCTCAGGATGAGTGCGCGAGCCTTTTCGTTCATTTGCATAATTTAATTTAAATTTGCATCTGGAAAATATTTGTTTCTCTCGATGCGAATTATTTGTGGCCATATCCCATTATATGTGCCAGGATCCACGCGATGTAGCGAGCATAGCGAAAACCAAATCTGCCTTCAAAATTGAATGACAAATATTTTATGCATGGATCTATGCGGTGGAAACCGTCAAACACTGCCTGTATGTTTTATTTTACAGGACTTGTGGTCGTTTTTACACTTTTCGTTTGGCAAATATGTTATGAGTTTTTAGCAAAATTCTTTTTTAATGAATTTAGTTTTAGTGTAAGGACATACCACATTACTTATTGTAAATAATCATGACATATATTGAAATTGAAATATGTACTCATCTAAATTTCTGCTCTGAATGACATTCCAAATAATCGTCGCTGCAACATACTGAGCAAAGGATGTGGCGCTAGATCTGTAGTCACTTCTCAGAATCGCCGCCTGTTTTCATGAGTTCAACTTCAACACTTTTGTTGTTCTTGCTCTCGTTTTATATCCTTCCACATCTCTGCCACCCCTTTTTTACGAGTTTCCTATTTTGCACAACTTGCACAATATCTGTCTGAAAGACGAGTGCGGAAAATAGGAAAGCACTAAAAACCTAGTAGATAAATAATATGAAAAAAAAGGGCAAAATCCGAACGGACGTAAACTAGCGCTCGGTCAGACATAAATCTCAGTTCTATTATATTAGCACGATCCCATCTTCCTCCCACGAATTCCACATCTACTTCTGTTTACCACTCAACATTTCCTTCTTCTAGTTGGTTCTTCTTCTTTTTTTATGTGAGCTGTGGATGTGACTACAGCTGGTGCGAGAGTCAAAACTTCTTTACACATCAAGATGATATATTATATTTTGTGAAAATTAATTCCTTCTTGCTCATCGTCTTGGAGTGCTGCATCGAATCGTGTCCCTCATCAAAGGGTGTTCGCATGTTTACAATGATATACGCGCGCTGTCACTCAATATACGTCTCAAATATTCGCACGAGAGTGCGGTTAAATGTGGGTAAATGAGTTATTTCCTGTAACATTAAAGGGCAGGTCGGTCGTTTATACCTAATGCAAATCAGTTAATAGCCATAGCCGTCGAAAGTACTTAAAGGGAGACGCCAATTATGATTGCTTAATCGAGTTGCCGTCTACTTAATGACAGTGAATGCAAATAAGATTAAAGTTTATTACGGCGCACAAAATGCGAGCGCTTGCGCCGCCAAGCCGTTTCAGCTAACTGGTGTAATTAAGTCTTTAGGAAAATTACCTCTTACAACTGACAACGTGTCAAGAAAATTTTGTGATCTTAAATTACAAATTTAAATCTTACTTTGCTCTTCATGTCTTTTCACCATCGCGCTGAGACGACAAACGAGCTGAACGCCGATGGTGGGGAGTGGGAAAAGTATCCTGACTCCATGCCAGAATTGCAATTTCAAAAAGATTCAGCAGTTTTTTCAGAGCTTCGGCTGCTCCTGCCTGGCAACCTGCTACTGCTGCTGGCTAGTTTTGTCAGTACAAAGTAGTTTGTTTGTGTTGTTGCCATATTAGTTGTTGTTGCTTATAAATGGCGACGTGACCAAACTACAGAATGCAGGCAAATCTCGCCGATCGCTCAGCAGGCTGCCACAAAATGTGTCCCACTGCAAAAAACGGAACGGCCACATATATCTTCAATAAGGCTCACGACATTTTCTAATTTCGGTGACAAACTTTGGAAGATTTTATCGGCTGTTGTGCGCCGTGCTCTCGCCTCGTCCTTATGGTTATTGCGTTATCAGCTACATACTTTGTCTCTGTTGACAAACGGAAGTGTCTTCTGCAAGAAAAAACAAATTGTCACAATATAAATGAATATCTGACAAATCTACCCTCCTTGCCGCAGACAAACCGCCTGGATACTCGTGAGCTTTTTACATGTATCAAAAATGTTGGCTCTATATAGCGATAGAGGAGCAAATCGCCAATTTGCACAACATTTAAGCTCTCTTTGGTTTATACGCGAATACGTTTGGTTTGTAATGTATTCAAAGGGATGCTTTTTCGTTCGACTGGCAGATTAAGCCAGTTGTAATAAATCGAAATCCTTTGTTCCAGATTTTGGCATCGGAGTCCAGGCAAACAAAAACATGTCGAGGTTTAAAAGGCTTATTTGCTGAATAGAAAAACAACTGTGCACTAACTAAGTAGGTACGTTCGCTGTTTTTAATTATTTAGTCTTTTTTTGTAATTATTTGAAATTATGAATATTAATTGGATTAAATTTGAGTATCATTATAAAAATTAAAATCATTTCTAAATAATTTTGAATCTAAACTAAACTGCTGCTGAATTCGCCGATGTGTTATTTTTGGATCAAAATATATTTTTGTCGGTTTAAAAGAAATACATAATTGCTATGACCTCACTTTACAAAATTACGTTTTATGTATTAAGGACTTTCATGCTATCAGCTTTTATCGGTGTGTAGGTTTAAAATCATTGCATATTTTCGAAATTTGAAGATATGGGAGAGTTTAAAAAAAGATGTTTGATAATATTGAATCAAAAAGTCTACAAAAATTTCTTTTTTTTAGTAAAAATCTTTTGTTGCTGGATTTACATTTTTTTAAAAAGAATTCTCATAATATTTCTCATGAATCATCAATTTTAATTTTACGAATTTTTTTATTAATATTAAATTTAAGCACTTATGTTAAATAATGTATCAAAGAGGCCATTTTGCCTGGGAATATTGATGATTGTTAAATTGATTGATGGTTTTTGGTAGCAAATTAAAATGAAATACATAAAGTATAATGTGACAGAGTCTCCGAGCGTAAAACAAATGGCATTGCTACTTGAAAGCCACAACATTATTCAATTAAAATAAATTTCCAAAAAAAAAAGAAATAATTAACTCACTCACCGCATATTAACTATACAAAAACAGGATGCAGTGCACGTATCGCGAAAAAGGCTACTTTGAAAATAGAATGGTCAGACTGTGGGTTGAAGGGTTACAATTCACATTGTTTGTGGTGGGCAATCATAAGCGATGGTGATCATGAGGTTTCAATTAATATTTCAAAAATTGTAAACCAAAGCAGCGAGAAAAAAATTCGTGCATATGTTTGCACGCAAATCATTTACAATTAATTACGACAGTTTAAAACATAACGAAAAAAAAATGGTAATTTTACGAAATTTAATTTATTGTTCAGCTACAGCGTTCAATTTCGGCATGTACTTTAACGATTGCGCGTATATATTCGCGTATATGTGCATTAATCCGTATCTGAAATGTACAAGCAGTCTAGAAAACAAGTGGGGGCAAAGGATGTGGGCTTAACAATTAGCGCGTTCCACAGCGAAAATCGTAGGGGATGAAATTTTGGGATAACGATTTTTGTGTACTCACACAAACCCAATTAAAATGGATGGCCTGCAGATTGTGCAGATGCCTCGTGGTATATCCACTGTGTACAATGTAAATATATCCTGGATACGGTAATATCGGCAGTCGTAAAATTAAATTAAGAAATTTGCCTTCCTTCGGTGTACTGAATTAATAGGTTAATGGTTATTGTGTGGATATTGCAGTAATTAAATGTGGGTCAAGATATCGACATTATCATTATGATGCTGGTCTGGCATTAATTTTCCGGTCGGAATTGTGTCATGGTGCCTTCTAGATAATTTAGTTTAGTTGAAATTTGATTTTCAATCAGACTAAATTAAAGAAACTGTCGACTCCTTATTTCAGGTGAATCAAGAACAGTAGGAAGCGACAGTAAATTATTGTCTCCTAGTTGGGCAAGCCGAGTAGTCCGTGAATGTCATTAACAGTAAACAGGAACTCCAGTGAATTTGGCTGTGGTCCAGGATCCCGGCTCGCAAATGCAACGCAACATTATGCAAATTCAAAACCGACAGCGCAGTCACCATACATTATGAGCTATAAAAGCGCATTAAATCTCTCTGCACAGCTAAACGGCGAACGACAGTGGAGTACCAGCCGTCCAAATATTGTCTATATGTGCAATGTGCAATGTGCATACATGTACTTAAAGCTTTAACGCGCGCATTAATGAGCTAATTATTGTCGAAATATTTAAATATGTGGCAATTGATGTTTAAATGTATGTATGTTTAAAAACACTGATGCTGCTGCAAACATGAGTGCATTTTGGACAGCGAAATCGAGTGACGGGAAGCCCATGTAATAATGTGGATTGTGGTGGGTAGTGCAGAGCTTTAACTCGCCCTGCATTCCCTATTTCGCTTACCTTTAATTAAGTGCTATATAAACAGCAATGCACACACGCGATAATAAAAGTGTTAAAGCAGCCAGAAATAATAATGTTGGCAAAATAAACACAGCCATTTTCCAGCAAACAACAATATAACATCCAGCAGCAACTGAAACACCTATTGGAGTGGAGCCATAAAGCTGGTGGTGGGTTAAACTGGTGCAGCTTATCAGGAGGACGCGACGGGTGCGGGTGTCGCGTCGATTTGATGTTGCCAGTCGCTGGATGAGGCGCGGGGCGCTGCCATGTGTGCTACTGTGCCAGGATCAGTACAGCGCTGGCGGGTGGAAAGCTTTTATCGGTGTTTGACTGTTTTCATTTGTGTTTTTCCTGATACTACATACACTCTTGTATACACACATCATATGTATATAATGTATGCTATTTATGTATATGATGCACATGTGATACGGCCCTTCTACACACAAAATATAACCAGAACTGTATGATATCTCGCTGGCTGATGTAATTCCCACCTTATGTCGAGTTGTTGGCTGGGTAAAGATTTTTTTCCTTCTTCTTCTTCTTACATATTTGTTGTCGTCTTCGTCGTTGCCTGCGCCTTTTGTTACAATATTATATGCGTCGAGTTTCTGGCCCGCGGGCTTAGTACCGATTTTGTTGTATTTAAATGTTTGTCTTGCACTTTATATTGGCTGTGTCATTGGGATTATCCGGCTACTTGCCAGAACAATATTAGAGGTTCTTTGTTTGTAACAGAGATTGAGCCAATATTTTTGGATAACACAATACATGCACACACATGCCAGCATATTCATACACGCTTTTATCTTTAAGGGTGCTTCTTGCACATATTTACCAAGCAATTAATTAAAACAATATATGTAACCGATGTTACGCTTTATGGAATTGGGGTGGTGCTTTTGTGACAGTTGTGGTTTATGTGGTTGCATGCTATAAGAGACTTCTCTCTTCTTTTTTAGGCTTGAGTTATCTAATTAGTTTCCTGCGGGTAAACGTTCCAAATATTAGGTTGTTTTGTTTCGATATTAATAGTTGGCTACAGAAATAATGAGAATATTATTCAATTGCTAATTAATTATGACAGCGCTTTTGGAGATTATTTATATGATATCAAAAATAAATAATTCGGTTTTATGTTAGGGTTCATATTAATGAATATAATGTTGTTAAATCGCGTATAACTCAGTTAAAATATCTATGTCAAAATTTGACAGATTAATATGATTTGCTTCTGTTTAAATTTTGTTTTTCAGTCAAATCATATACAAAAATTAAATGTTACTAAACCAAATAATTAAAATGCAAATGTTAGAATTTATCTAATTCAACAGAAAGACTTGTATTTTCTAGATGTCAGACATTGGTATCCTGCATCACAGTTCAAACCCAAAATCCGAACAGCATGACCGTAGTTGATTTAGGTCATGCCATTCGGATTTTGGATTTGGAGGACTGATTGATTGCATAACGAATATTCTTCGTTTTATGCTGCCGTATAGCTTACAATAATCTTACTAATATTACAAAGTTTCAGTCCAAAATAATCAGGTTTAATTCTACAATACTTATTATTGTTCACTAGCAAATCTTCTTGTATAGAAGTTTACTTTTAATTTCAAATGCATTAATTCGTATTATTGTTGACCATTTTTAATTTATTAAATATCAAATTAAAATCATTAATTAAATATATATAAATATAAATAAATTATTTTATTTTATTTAACTTGCTTTAAGTTTAACGGTGAATCGATTGAAAATATTTACAATTATAAAATACATAAAGTCTCTGCTATAGGTACAAACGTTTATAACCGCACAATATATTTCTTACGTTTAAACTTGCATTAAAAATGCACTTTTTTTAAAATCTGATTGTAAGGCAGTTGCATTTTGTGGCAAGATAGCATTAAAATTGGTTGAGATAAAACAATAATTAAAGCCAAAGGTAGTTATTTGATCGAAAGACAAGTTTAATTTATTTAATAGAATTTGGGTCATTCCATCCTTCTTCTATTATCCGCTAAATTCTAACATATATTTTTTAAAGTTTGTATTAAACTTTTTGTAACAAAAAGTACAATTCAAATTTACTGCACATAGTTTTCAACACTCAATAAGCAATAAAACCAATACAGCGAGGCTACAACAAATGCATTCGCATGCAAATTCGATTGAAAATTTACGTATATTATTTTGTGAAAAGAAATCATTTGATTACCATTTACCCCCACCCATAGAAATTGATGTTCACGTGCATGACTAAAACCGTCAGACTATGTTTTTCGCAACTTTTGTAAACAAATTAATAGGAATATTTCATAGAAATACACAGCCGGAAAATGCACGCTTCTGCTCGGTTGCCTGCTCGTACTACGCATTCATGACGAACAATTAAATTGTGTTAAATGATTGCATAATGGGTACATAACTTTGATTAGTTAATTACATATGTATTAAGTTTGAAAAGCGTGCAATGCACAACCCCATTACTGAAAACATACAAATTCTCAAAGTGTGCACATATGAGAGAGAAATGTGGCACATGCAAAACAACGTGTTACTAGAAAACCTCCCCAGATTTTATGGGCATTGCACTTATATCGCATAGAATTGTGCATCGTGCTCAATCCTTTATGATTTCAAGTTTGTTCATTCGTCTTGCTCTGAAGCAATCAAGCATTTAGCTCTTTGAATGTATCGTGTAAAGAAACAACTAATTGAAATAAATAATTATTTGTTTGCTAAATAAAAACTCTATCGTTTAATTATATATAAGCACCTGTCTCTTGTGTTATGACTGACTGAAAAACTTATGAAAGGCGAAAAATGCTTCTTCAAGAAATAAATAAGCTGAATGTTTAATTAACACGTTGTTGAACTCTTAAGTGTATTGAACTCATCTTTCATCATGTAACAAATAACTAACTATTATCGTAAGCTTACAAGCCTTACACAGAATTATGTAAAGTTTTGATGTGGCATTTAAGCTACTTACAACTGACCGACTTCAATTTTTGTTCGTTATGGTAATTGAGAGGAGATAAATGTAATCAGTGATTACTAACAATGGAAACGGAGCCGGCACTTGGCACTTATCATTAAATAAGATTCGAGTTGAAATAATTAATCTTTTGGACAGATCTAATGTTAAGTATAATTAGTGGATCAATTGAAATTGTCAAATTATAAGCATCAGATACTTGATAATAAAATATATGTAAAACCAATTAATGTGTTGACAAAAAGTGTTATCTTGTTTCGGTTTTACGAATGTTATCTATTGGTTTTTGTAGCAAAAAAACGTTTGTTTCAAACCGTATTTTATTCTTTATTCTGATAATCGTTACGAGATACTTTTTAGATCTTACTCCTTTGTGTAAATTCCAGAATTCATTGGTAACCACCAATTAATCTGATACTTTAAAAAGAAGGAATGAATAATATCCGATTCAGAAACAATCTTTGCGATATAAGAAATATGCATTTTTCTTGTCGCACTGTGTACAACGTGACAAAGTGTCAAATAGCAGAGAAGAAACTTTTTAATGAATCAGGCCAATTTGCTTGTCTATATGAGAAAATGGAAAACAAGTAAAACTTTTCATTCGAAAGCATTTATACATCTACATACATGGATGCAGTTTATACTTTATACCTATATATTTAAATGCAATTTCGTACGCTGTAATCCTCTTCGGCTCTGCCAGCATGCTGTGTCTCTACATTGCCGTTCATCCGAATCTGCATACCCAATATATATGTTCTCGAAGTATGCTATATCTATGCATAACTTGTATAATGTTTCGCAGCAAGGGTGTTTTCGTTTTGGTGTCGCTGTTTAATATTGTGCGAGCTTTTACAATGTTCTACATCTATTTCAAAGTCCAAAGACGGCAGATATTTTCTTGAATCCGAGAAACGGCAGTGAAAACTCGCTATATAACTACAACTAGTTTATAAGTAGTTTTACTTTAATACTCATTCATATGAAACTTATTGAATTTTTTTATCGTGTAAAATATATATTGGGTGAGCTTTTAGAACGATGAATATTAACCCGACAATAGAATTCGAGAAAACTCAGCTTTTAGCAATATATTGTAGAGACGACTTTAATGTGAACTGAATTTAAATACGAACTTTGTATTTATACTTTAAAGTTTCATATAGGAGATCGTAAATTAATGTTTGAAAAATCATCTTCAGTCACTACACCAATTATTTCAATTCCATCGTAATTATACGATAACGTTTGAAAAGTAAATCGTGCATGTTATTACACACACTCACGTGTAAATTATCGCTTCATTTATTAAAGCACTCCATCGGAACTTTATCCGGCTGACGAATCTCCAGAGAGTTTTGCGAAATTTAATTCATCCCACATTTTACCTTGCTGAAACATCCTTCGTTTTCGCTGCAGATAATTGCCAGCTGGGGAATTTAGAGTGATGAAAACTCGCCGGAAAATTTCTTTTGTTCCCTTTTTTATGTACTTTAGTGTCTACATTGATTAAAACTCCCACAAAAGTCCATGAAAGATAATGGTTGAGATTTTAAAAGATTGTTTTCCTATATACTCGTGTATAAAATTTATGTAAGATAAAAGTAAAACGGTACAATACGAAATTGAAAATTATTATTGGTTTTTACTCATTACAAACTAATTTGAAAATCAAGAATTACTTATGCAAACGTAAATGTTTAATTAGTAATATTAAGTAAACAGCAATAAAGATACGAATAACCTGTTCTCAAAAAAGAATGATTTCGAAACTTTTGTTTAGCAATTTGTAAAATAAACAGGAATCCAAAAGTGGGTCAATATCCAAACATATCACTTAATCTGTGAACCACCGATTTAGCGACTTTTTTACATACAATTTTCAGCCGAAAACCAGTTTGACAAAATGCTGGTCCATCTGGTTTATCTTGAAGTCGTTTACTTTAGTTCTTAGTTCACAACTCACAGAACAAGTCAAGTGAAGTAGTTAACAACAAAAACCATCAAATAAAACAATTTGATTGTAATAAAAAAATAACGAAATATATTCAATTATTCAATATCAACATAATCTGAAATTTCATTTTTCTGGAAGTCACTGGGAATTCTGATAAAAGTGGTGTCTTGTTCGGGGGAGTATGGATAATATGGACCAGTGAATGCAAATAATTCCCCGTAAACAGACCTATAAACCAAAAACACCTGATTACATTATATAATTTAAAAAATACGGTTAAAAATATACGCATTTCTGTCCATGAAAAATCCCATTAAGAAATCTTCCGGCCACGAAGTAGCTGCCTTAGTCGCGATGCATTCCTTTGGTTGTGGTATTGCCGGAAAATGGTGATCAAATGCAGCTAAATAAATATACGGACACAATCCATGCGATCGATACGGCGGAATCGTGGCCGCCTGCTGGTAGTAACCACAGAATCCCATGCGCCAGTCCTGGTGACAGTTTATGAGTGATGAGCCTAAGTCACGGCTGGTGTGAATGCACTGCACATTCTTGGCCGACAATGTGTGATTTAGCGGTGGAAATTTGCTATCAAATCCTGGGCCAGCTGGATCACATGCTATGACATTTTTTTTTAATATTTATATTTTTTTTGTTTATTGAGTTAAATAAATTAGCTAACCATCAATAGCTCCTAATTTATTGGGCCCATATCGACGTCCAGCCTCACACGCTAGCTGCGATCCAAAACTGAAGCCAAATATGAAGCCTTTGTCCGGTACAAAACCATACTCTTCCAGACGCAGTAGTTGAGTGGTTAATACGCGAGCAATGCTGTCGAATTTGGGTAACAAAGTAAAATACCAATCCTTAGAATAGTATCCATAGTCCATACAGATGACACAGCCACCACGATGTATTGTTAAATCTAAATATTGCGTGCAGACCAAAAAACACAAAATTGTGGTATTAAACAATTGCGGCAAAAGTTATTAAATTAGTGCATATACTTGCAATCACTTGGACCACCCATCTTGTTTCGCAGTTCTCTAACCATCCAGGCACCACTATTGAATACCCTCCACTTGTATCGCAGATGCTGTCGATAAAATCTTCTGTATCTTCGACGGTCCTCGAGCAGTTTACCACATTTTGCCTACAAGTAAATTATATCACACGTAAACTAGATGACTGCTCAATGCAGATGTTGCAATCTCATCGATTACTATTGTAAATTTTCGTAACACTCACTCATCGTAGTATTTAAAGAAGATGTTCTTCGTAAATTCGTCGTACTTGAAATTTCTTATGGCATATTTTCCGCACTCTACACCTAACACTAAAATGCAAACCACTGTAAATGCTCTGATGATCATAATTGAACGAAATGATAACTACATTGATGTGGATCCAATACTTTACTTACGTATTTATACGGAATCAAACTTACTTAAGATGCAAAGCGAAGAAAATCGTTTTTCTTGATACAAAATGAGCACCCTTCATTAGTATTCTACATGTGTTCTATACGATACGACGACTTCAAAGTGTGAACAAGATGATTAACCCAAATTGAATGCAGAGAAATAAATAAAACACCAAATTATCGACAATTTATGAATACATTTCTGGAACCTTTATTTACTTACAGCCGCATCATTACATTATCTAATATGTGTTCATAACATGAGTTTTGTCTGGTTTATTGACAATCAATTAATGTATTACGCAAACAGTAAAACTTGTTTCCACTTTCCAGACGAAAAGAAGTTATTCCACTTCGATGGGAACTCTTAATGGCCTCTCCTAATAAACATTAACCCGAGAAGTTTCTTAAACAATATGTAGGAAATCTATAGATGTAGCTGAAAATATTTTAAATTCCAATACGGACAAAGACCGCGCGTTTAAGGCCAGACAAAACGCTATCTGATCTCTTTAAATTCTTATTCGCTAATTCTTACGGCAATAATGAAGGCATTTTAAACTGTAAATACGAGTAGTATAAGAGTTTTGCAAAAACCAGTTTGACAAAATCAAGAATGTCGTTAGTTAGTGCAAGAACAAGTGCAAATGACGGCAGCCTCAAGTAAAACTAGTTAATTTGAACTCATTCACATTGTTCTAAATAAGTTGGAAATTGGTATTGCATTTAATACGTGCTTCGCGCTTAAAAAATGTGTTCCAAGTCAGTAAAATTAACACGCGTCTTAAAACTATAAAACAGGACATCGAATATGTCAAGGCCTAGGATCGTTAAAATGATATCCAGCGTAGCCAACATGGATCGCACCCAATAAATAAATACACAGGAGGTCTAAAATTGATGTTCAAGTGCATATGCAAAAATTTTAAAGAAACATGCTTAGCTATTGCCGTCTAATAAGCAAGAACCACACGAATTCGTTTTGGATTCGTCCAAATAATTCTTTCTCAAGCGATTCAATCCTTCTGAAAGAATTTTAAAATGTCTCAGTCCCATGATATACACGAGAAATGGGTCCATAAATGTGTAAATCGCATTAAACTTAGAAAATAACACATGAATAGGAAAAATCTTTTGGCTAATTGGCAAGAGGTTCAAATAATATTTAATGAGTTCCAAGTAAATCATAAATTTCTTGCTGCAAATGAAGACCTAAGATCCACTACATATGATATTTTGTATAAAATAAAATGAATTTATAAGTTTCAACTTACAACAGAACTCGGAATTTTATAAAGTCAATTCACCCTGATGTGGTAACTTGTACTCAAGAAGTATTCCCACAATGGGTGGAA
>JANSTS010001645.1:0-31474 GCA_026546915.1 Sylvicola fuscatus
TGAGCCTGTGAGAGAGTGACACAGAAAAGAGCGCGGCGCTTGAAGCCAGCTTCATAGAAAGTTGATTGGCGTTCTCTTTGTTGCGCGAAGCGAGTATTTTTTATTGAATCCCTGGAATTGGCCAGAACTGGTGGGAGCTGATCGAACATCCCCCCTTCACATAAAAAACATATCAGTTTATACTTGTAAATTTACGAATTAAAAAATGACATATAAACTCACCCTTGAGACATACCATAAATCTTTGAAAATACTTTACTGAATCTCATCAGAAGACTAAGATGGTAAATTGCATTTTGACAATTCCTTCTGAAAATCTGGAAACTTAGGCGAATAAAAATTTGTTTTAGAAAAACCTGGTTGCTGGATGACATTTAATTAAATTGATATGATTTCAATCGTATTTATGTCGATATTTAAACATACATTTAGTATTGGCATGGCTATATCATACATATGGATTATAAATATTATAAAATTCAATGAATTGATTAACTTAAACATTACTTAACTGTCAATAAATCAATAAAAGTGAGCTTAAAACTAAACAAACAGAAAGTAAAACAATAAGCGGCAGGGAGAGCCGCTGTAGACTTTGTACACGAATCACGATGCATATTCGAGTACAAGAAAGTGTTTTCGATGCACCAAGACACGATTCCCTCATCCTTCTAGCCAACTATCTCTACCATGGGAATGTCCAAGTGTACAAAGTAATCGATGAAACAACAGAAATTGACGCTTGTATATAAGAAAATTCATGTAGTTTTTAGGTAAAGAAAACAAAAAAAAACATTTTAACAAATATTCGTGTATGAGACAAGGGTATATATAGCCGTTTTAAACGCGCGTCTTCTCTTCGTCCAGCTTAATGGTGAAGATGTCCTGTTCCTGTTGCTGCATGTTGGAAACCAAGTGGGTGGCCTTGACCTTGGGTATGGTGCGCGGAGTCTCGAAGACGCACGTGGCGAACCCGCCGACAATATTGATGACGCCGAAAATGGTCAGCGGCAGCACCGTGTTGACAATGGAGAAGACGTTTATGAACGGAGCCGTGAGCAGCCAGAATCGCGCAAACACCACACACGAGAACATGGTGATCTTGTACTTGCTGGCCGGTACGAGTTCGCTGGTGCACGCCAACATCATGGCCTGCGAGGTGGACGCAGACGCCTTGGCCGCCATCGCAATGGCCATCAATGCAATCACCTGGTAATGTCCAGTCACTGAAACCGTAACAAACAAAATGGAACAGGTGAATTGTGGTGATTGTGGGCAAAAAGGCGATAGACTTACGTGTGGGAGGATACAGCCAGCCGATCAGGGATATGATGCCGGTGCATATGTTGAAGATGCCGCCCCACACCCACTTTCGTGTTGTCGTCATAATCAGGACGAACGCAATCATAACACCGACTATTTCACTGCAGCCGACCACGATGGTGTTGATGTCGAGGTCCTCGCGACTAAAGGCGCGAATGTTCAGTGTCATGCCGTTAAAGTTGACGACGAAACACGCCCACGCCAGATGAGCGGCCACCATGTACGTCTTGGCCTTGGGGCCGCGCCAAATGTCGATCCATGGCGCTGGCGGCGCCTCAGTCAATGTGTCTTTGGCTTTGAGTCGCAACTGTTGGTCCAGATCTTCTGGTACGCGCTCCATGCAGCCGTTCACTCTGGCCGAGTCGAGCAGTATCTCCTTGACCTCGTCGACGCGACCGCGTCGTATCAGCCATGTGGGTGAGTCCGGTATCCAGTACCAGAGCAGCAGGTACAGACAGGTCGGCAGCGAGATCGCCATGTAGATGTGGGACCAGCTCTTAAAGAATTGCGCTACAAACGGCAGCAGTATCAGCCCGATGGACCAGAAGTTCTCAAACATGCACAGCACTCCAGTACGGAACTTGCCACCCGTTATGTCACAAACTAGACACACCGACACAGAGTTACTAATGAGTCAACAGCGAATTCAGATAGCAAATACTTACAGATTGCCTGGCCAGGAGTGTACATCAAAGCGCAACAAACCGCCGACAGGTACCTAAAGAAAATGTGCACCTCAAAGATTGTCACGATGCCCGTCAGATTGCCACACGTAATCTGCGCCAGCATTCCAAACAGAAACACCTTCTTTGGACTGTAACTGCAACAATAAGGAAACCATTGAATGGAGGACGAACTCACGACACCTCGTCGTTCACCACTTACTACTCCATCAGCTTTGTTCCCAGAATGCCGCCCGTCAGCACGCCAAACAGATGGAAGAACTGCGTGACGGCGACAAGTATGTCACGCGAACACACCAGGTCGAATTGCGTTATCAGCGAATGATAGTCGGTTTTGTGTTCAAACTCATCGCATGGAATAACATTGCTGTTCCTGGTCGGCAGTGTCCACGGCTTCTCGCTGTCATCGTGAAAATATTGGTGGGCATGCTCCAGTGCGTCCTGGTACACATTGCAAAAGTCAATGTTGAACTCGTGATCGTCCTCCTCCTCCATCTGCGGATGCGACACCTTGATCCAGTGCGTTTCGTTCTTGATGGTGACGTTGGCCGGCGGCTTACAGTAGAATTCGCCGTGACGCGGCGCTGGTGCTGTGTAGATGATGCACGCCATAAACCAGGCGGTCGGAATTTTGCACAGGAAGATGATGAGGACGGCGCGCAGTTGCCATCGGCCCCACTGGCCGGTGACATTTGGAATAACATCAGCGTGTGGTGCTGTCATTGTGGTGTCTGTTGCTGTGCAATTGGACAGAGATTGTGCCTCTACAGATTCGTTAGTTCCTCTTTTGTGGAGAGTGTCAATAGAAGGAAAGATTACTCCAGGTTCGGCAGATTCAAGTGACCGAAACAGCTGAATTCCATGTACGCGCGTCACCTTGTTGTTCTCTCTCAATACCGTTGCTGCGGTAAATATCTGTGGCTAATTAAAGAACAGTTAAAATTTATTTTTATTGATTTTTTTGCTAAAAACTCTGAATTGAATGCTGTTCATAACAATTATATGTAATCTACATAAGCTGAACAGAGATAATGTTAAAAAAAAATGCACGCCAACTACCCCCATTGGGGCTCGACGCGACGCGACGCGACGTTTGCTGTTGCGCTCATGCGCTGCCGTACATCTAAACACTAACCACCTTGTTCGCGCTGTAAATAATTAATCTTTTAATTTTTGGGTGAGATAATTAATTCAAGGTGACAAAGGATTTACTGGTGGCAGGCAAATTAGACCGCACAACATCAAAAGGCACGCAGACAGCGAGCGTGAGTTCGCAATTGATGCTCAGTGGCATGTGGGAGTTTGCGGTTTGTGCGTAAAACGTGACACATGTGTGCTAACAACGCTTCCTGGGCTTCAAGGACTCAAGGACTACCTCTATGTTATATGAATTGTGAAAGAACTGCTGTTTTTTATTTATTTTTAGACATTTGCTGACGTTTTGTGAATTTTTTAAAGATGAAATTTTTGGCTATTAATGTTTGATAATCAATAATCAAACAGAAAGAATCGATTTTAATGTGAATAATACAAAGATATAGAGTTTTGTTGGCATTTTGTAATGCCCACAAAATGTAATGTAATATTTCTATTCTTATATCACACAATTCTTTATTTATTACAACAGTTTTTCCATGGTGTCAATTAACAACCCCGTTATCTTTTGTTATTCATAATTGACAGTTTTTTATAATGAACTTTTAATGGTCAATAACTGTAAGAATAGTAAGGAACAAGACTTTTAATCTTTTTTAAGAATATAAAACTAAGATTTTGATAACGATAATTTAAACTTTGTTCTTATGGAAAATTTTCCATTGGAATGAATTTTGCAATGGAAAATTTAAAATTGTTTGTAGCCATACATCTATCAACTTAAAGCTTCTTAATCTTTAATTAAATGAAACGATTTTGCTGAAATGTGTCACACATATTTTTGATGATTTTTCATAAGAAAAGTAAAATAAAGAAAAGCAAAAGAACAAGGTTGTTGTTCTTGAAACAGTTGATTTCACGGGTCTTACCTCAAATTGAAACCAATATTTGCCAGTAAACAGAAACTTTTGTCTTAACCCCTCTCAAACAACGTAAGTCCAATCAAAAGCGCGTCAGAATATCTAATTACACTCATTTCTTAACAATGCAACAGACTAAGGTATAGTTTGGCAGTCTCACACGCGAGCACATAACAACGCAGTTTGAACGTCTTAAATAGAAAAAAATTGCCAAAACGGAATAAACCAGCTAAGGTGAATTGATTTGAGTGGCATTAGACCAGTTGGCGCCGACTGGCGAGTCGATGGAGGCTGAACAGAGGCGTGTGCCCCGTGAGTCCTGACAGTGAACTGCCTCAACTGTCTGTACAAGGACACCAACAAGGCGACTGAATGTTGAGCACACGCGCAATATTTGCAGTTCTTTTGTTCAAGTAAAAAAATATATTTTTGGCACGGCTGAGGCGAACACCTCCACTTTGTTTGTACCTAATTTAGACGCAAAATGTTTGAAATTAGCTTTGATGTGACGTAACGACATGTCTTAAAGCAACGACGTACTTCTGGATTGATGAGGTAAACAGATTCTGTACATCAGCCAATTATCACTCAATTAGGACTGGATTGAACGGCAGGAGAGGGAGATGGAGACTGAAAGGAGGCTGTAGGAACTTTCAAATGTACTTTTACTGGTATATACGACTTTTGAACGGCGCTAATTTGCTGGCAACAATTTTTCGCGGCTTCAGTCGGCTTTAATTTCTTCGGCAAACATCTTCGAAATGGCTTAATATAAGGATTTTTTTCTTTGCTTTTTACTACTTTTCGGCTGGAATCTTTTTATATGAATTCAATAGAAATGTATAACAAACGGGTTAACAACATTCGTGCTGTCGCCGATTCGATATTTTTAGCCACCTGCGGCAAACATCTTTTGTCGCCGAAGGTACGAGCGGGGTAAGCGAGTAGCTAGTACGCGCTTCTATTATTTAATGTGGAGTTTTGTAATGTTGGTTATTGGCAAAGAACAGAAGACACAATGAAATCACGAATCAATGACGTTTGTTTCTGTATATGGAGTTAAACTAACTTATGAAATAACGACTGCATGCTCGGAGTGCGATTAAAATACGCATTATCGGTTATCTCGGCATTTTACTAGGCAAATTTGAACAATGAGCGAGCTTTAAGAAGCTTTAAAGTTTAGTGCACAGAAAAGGAAAATTAGTTTTCAAATGTATACACTAATGAAAATATTTTGTGTCAAACAATTTACGGCGCGATTCGCTTATGGGAGTGAATTTAATTTTTCAAACATTTTTTTTGACCCAATTTTTTTAAGTTAAAAAAAAATCCTTTTTTCCCCCCAGAATAAATTAAAGTTTGAATAAATTGACTAAATTAACTTTCTCATTTGCATGAGTTTATTTTCATAATTCATTTCTTCGAATTCTTCGTTGTTGTTTAATTTATTGAAAACAAAAGAATTTATTTTAAGAATGTGAATAGAATAATATTGGAAAATGTTTACTTAACGAAAGGTTTAATTACAGTTTGATATATGATACCGCATTCGGTTGCCATTTCTAGGAAAACTCGCTGGCTAATGATTCCAGTTTTGCGGAGCGAGTTCAAGTTCGCGATGACTCAAAAACTGGAAACAGTACCAGACGGCAATCAATGGGAATTATCATGCATTGCATTGGATTGATATGATTCTCCTCCCACTATTACCCACAAGATCGATGTTTGAACTTTTAATGTATGCATTTGACGTGTATTTCACCATTTATCGGTTAGCAGATGATGCGATTTTTAATTGAAGAATTACGTGTAATTTAAGCATCGAGTGGTTATTGTGAAATTGAACGAAATCACAACAGACCCAAAAAACACCAACACTCACCTCAGTTAATCCTCTTGAATGTCCTTCAGGTAAAAAATTTCCATTGCCCACGAATAATTAGCTGCTGCTAAATGGTCTTAATTGTTGGCGACCGACTGTCGCTTTGACAGCTTAAACAGTAACACAAATAGCTAGCGCGGTTCTTCTGCTTTTTTTCTTTTTTCTTTTTTTTTGCACCTTAAAAATTTCTTCAAACTACATGGACGCCGTCGAAGAAGCAACTAAAGTTCACAGATCGCGTTCGGATTCACGACTGTTCGTGATTCCAGACAATGCGCGTGCGTTGGTAGCGACTTGCACTTGATCACTGGTCGCAGCACCGTTACCGACTGAAACGTTCCAAGAAACAATTCTCCAATAAATATACCGTGTGGGGATATTTACAAAGCAATTAAAAACAAAAAAGAGTCGAAAATGAGTCGAAACGACGAAGCAGCCCCAAAATTCAGCATTGGCGCGGAAAAAGTGTTATGACAAATCAGACGGGCGCCGAAGATGGTCGCACTGTCGCGGGGGGTAAACGCTGTAATCGCGCGAACACCACCACTTTTCACGCAGACAACTCACCACCAGCTCGTGCACGTTCACTGGGCTGAATTGTTTTGTTTCTTTTCTTGTCAATTTTGTGGAAAACTGTCTTTTACAGTCCGCATAAACAACCAAACACAATACCACGAAAAAAAAAAAAATTTGTGGAAAAGGAGGTAACTAAAAATTCGCTTAATTAGGCGATGCGTGCTAATTCACTCACTAAATAAACAGCGCGCGATCAGGCGCGTCACCAGCTTCCACACGGCAACATCTAATGGAGCGCCGATCGAATCGGATCGATATACCAAAACAATAATAGTTGTTATCACGTTTAATCAGGAGCACGACGAGTTGACGCGAGACACTGTCCAAATTGCAATACAAATATCACACACGATCGCACTGGACTGATCGAAGATCGCACGTTCCGCCTGACGACATTGATGACTTTTCCACAAATTGAGGCACATTTGCACCGCGACAATGTCGTCACCAAATCGTCTCACAAACTATTTGGATTTAAACGAACAACAAAAATGGTGGAAAAAAAGAGCAATTGCTTCCTGCAGCAAGGACACACTCACTGATCGCTACCACTTCTTGTCAACGCGACGCTCCTGCGATCGACAGATTTGTGTGACTGCAACTCAACGGACTAGACTGTGTAGAGTATCCTAAGCATCATCGTTGCGACCATCGGCGCGTCACATCACTGCAGTGACCTTCAAGGAACAGCCCGCGATCAGATACACTCTACCCGCCTGGCAACTTCCGCCTTTTTGCGCGACACTTTTTCGCTCTGTCTGTTTTTTGTGTTGTATCGCTCCCACCGAATTGGCGAATAGGTTTTTTTGGCTAGCCTCAAAATCAAAATGATCGTCGCGTTCCCTTGTATTTAATTTAACTTTAATCCAATATTGTAAGTGCAGTTTCTTCGCAAAATATCTACTTAAAGTCACGTACTGAGCCGCAGGCAAACAAATCTTGCGGCCATCTACCGATTCACCGACAGTCAGCTGATGGCCCATAGCCGTACGAGGCGAGCGACTCACATACGTGGCGATATAGGAATTCGCGCGATCAGCCGCTGCTGCTTTGCCGTTTATGTAGGAAATTGTATGCGATGTATGCCGGGGCCAGCATAAATTCATCATATATAAGATTTGCCGTTCCCACATCAACCAGAATAGACGGAATTTTGTTTGGTAGTAAAAATAGCCACTTCTTCTTCTTCTTCTTCTACTTCTTCTTTTATTTTTTGCTTGGCTTCGCGACGTCGATAAGCTGTGCCATTTGCCAACTATAGCTAACAACAGGGACAGAGAAAAAAGACGACAAATTATTAGACTGCCAATGCCCAAAAGGATGAAGCTGCTGCAATTTTTTTTTTTAGCAATAGGAATAAGTAACTGTTAAAATTTCAAAGTGTTGTTGAGCTGTTAAAATCAGACAGCTCACAATATTTACCATTATAAGTCATTCAAAACATAATTCTATACAGCTAAATGCATAAATATGTTTTGTTTATGTCTACAAACTACAGCGACGAAAATTGATGCACTTGAATCACTGAATCCACCTGGATGCATGCCAATATCCGCATGTGCAGTTGTCAGCCCGAGCATATAATCTTGTGAGTGTGTTGTTCTTAGTCGTTTTTTTTTTTTTTTTGGTGATTTTGACAAGTTCAATTTCATGGGCAAACTCCGTTTGCGCGTCGCGTCGCGTCGTCCCGGCCGTGAGAATTAGATGGGCACGAGTTTATTTATTTCTGTTGGTGCATTTGTGATCGAGTGAAACAGGCGTCCTAACCCAATACGAGTAAAGTGATCGTATTGTCTAATTAGGATGGCAATAACGGTGCAGATGGCAGCTGGTTTGTGCAGTTAAGGCCTATGGGCTACGTGGCATTTATTTTTAGACAAATAATCGGCCGTTTGGATGTTGTTGGATGCAGCTATTGACCACGAGTATTGGAAATTTCAGAGGCCTCAAGCTATTCAGTTTCTTAATTTCGAGCCTGTTGACGTCTTTAGGTGTATGCTGGAAGCTGTTTTTACAATTGCACGAACAAACAGTTTTGTTGAGAAAATTACAGGTAAATTGTGATTTTGGTGTTCCATTGTAAAGTGGAGTTCTAAAATATTCTGGAATAGAAGGATATTTTTATTTAAAATATAACAAATTTCTTTTTACTAATAAAATTCTATAAAATATTTCCCATTAGTTGTTCTAAAGGAAGAAGTTTCGACGAACAAATGAACCGAGTCGATTAGGACGTTTGGAGATGAATAAAGGATTCAGGATTTTGATTTTTTACACAAATAAACTTGTAACTGATTAACCAAATTTAATTCAGTAGTTTCATTCAATTAACATGTCAACAGTAATCAGTTTATTATTGACATTGAACTGTTTTCATATTGCCTTTCCGTGTTACGATTTCGGAAAACGTGTCTGGAAAGACCTTGAAACTGGCCGCATGTAAATATTTAAAATGAAAACTCCATCAAACATTTAGCATCTTCTAACCAAACGATAACAAAGATCGCTGAAACAAACAACATCTCTCTCCGATATTAAGTAAAGGCGACTGCGACAGCGTGACGCAGATTTATCCAGTTTCGTAATGAAATTTGTACGAAAATATTTGAAAAGTCGCTGCGATTACCGACATAACATATGTAGGTCCAAGTAAACAGTGTCGCTGTCACTTGGTCCAGCCGGTGGTCCCGGATGCGCCATATCGCCATTTCCCAACTGCTCTGCAGCATTTCTTCTGCACTTCTCGACAAATATTTTGCTTTGTGCCGCCCTGACGCTCATCACCGCACCGCGGCGTCTGGCAAATTTGTACTACTAATTAGTGCTGGTGTTTAATTGCAATTCTATTGCCTATTTGCCAGTGGCTTTCTGGCGACTTATATTCCGCCAATTCGATTGCATATTTGATATTTGTCATGCAAATGCCTTGAATATGCAAATACGACACAATAAAAATTGCAAAATTGAACGGCAAATATATGAGCTGAGGAAGTTCACATGTGAGCGCTATCTTGAGTGTGTTTGTTGCGGCGCTATAAGTTACTCTCGTTCTTTTCATTTCCTCTCTTCAGTTGGACGATCTTTAATCAGTGGCAAGAAAACATTACAATTAAATACGTGTTGGGAAAATATTGAGAAGGGACAAACAAAGTCGGCCGGTGTTGTCAAATATTTACTTTGCAACACGTTTCCCGTGGAGCGAGTTCGGCAGCGTTCAGGTGGCAAACACGTGCATTTTGGTCAACTGAGTGCACGTGCTGTCAGTAAACAGAGCTGCCAGTTTGATAGCTTCGTTTTGGGTTTCTCGAACAATTCTTTTTCAATCCTTCGTCGAAGAGGAGTGTAATCTCACTTTTTTCATCAACAGAAGCAACCCATTTGTAGGTGGTTCCATTATTTTATTTTATTTTTTGCTATAAACTGTAGTTATGACGAGACATCTAAAGACTGTGAATGCTGTACAGTAAACGCCATCCCTGACCCTGAGCGTCTGCCACAGTAAAAAGAAAACTCACTGGCAATTGTTAGATCGGGTGCCAAAATTTTGCGACATCAGTCAGTATGCAACAGGAATGCATTTAATTCATTGAATTTGGCTCGAGATTTATCGGGACTACGACTACTAACGATTGTAGACCGATTTGCAGTGTAACGGTACTTCATTACAGCTTAAACGACATATTTGATGGCGTCACAATTACAAATTTTAATTATCAAATTCAATTGTCAATATTATTGTTATTCTAAGTCATGGTCAAGATTAAACCTCCGGATATTTACTTGCCTGTTTATCTGCTTTAAGATGATGAAATCGCTCCGAAAAACTACATTTTCCGCATTTTTTAAAAAGATTTTTAACTTGGTTATAAATAAATTCTCAATCTTTTAGTTTTTACTTGTATGTTTCAAGATAAAAATTATTTTAGAGGTAATTTGTATGACAGCCGTCCCTCCGTTTACGCACTGATTAACCATTTTAATTTGCAAGAAGGCCAAACATTTAAATTTTTCCTACTGACACGTCATACCAACTCTAACAATTATCACCAAACAAGGAAATTACGAAAATAGTCTTAACAAACAAGGTGTGCCTAAAAATAGCCTCTTTAAAGTACTTAATTTCACACTAAATGCTTTGCTAATAAAAGTCTAAATATGTTTACCTTAAAATGTGCGTGTAAAAACAACACCCTCACAACTTTGAAGAAGCTCGTCTTACGCAACTATAACAACAATTGCATCATTTAACGACAACATTTAACAGCATCTTAAAGTCTGTTTGCAATAACAAACACATTTAGCGACAAATATTTTGACAAACGTTGTCAACTCGCCTGTTTTAACGTTTTGAACAAACAATCGACTTAATGAGGAGGCCATTATGTCCAATAAAAAATGCATTCTAATCCAGTTAAAAGTGGTTCTCAATAAAAATATTTTAATAGCAATTACCATTTTCACGATCAACTGTTAATTTGCTGGGCTATTAACAGTTGTGATTGATTAATTGGGGATTTTATTGTACAGTAAATAAAAATTTGAAAAAAAATGATAAAGAAAATGTATAATAGTTCTATGTGGGGAGGCTCAAAGATGACGGCTTCTAATTTTCACACAAATAAAAACAAATTTAATCAAATATTTTATTGTCCTAGTAATGAGTTTGTTTAAACATTTTTAACGCCGGCGTGTAGTCTAAAATTTATAAGCACCTAAATGCTTGCAAAAAAACAAATTGGGTCACAATTCATGCGAGTCCCAAAATAGAGTCAAACTTCGAGGGTCATAAAACATTTCTATTTAAATCCTATTGACATTATTAGGAACAAATTATTTTTTTAATTACCGAATTTTACCCTTTAAAATGGTACTAAGTATATTCTATCTAATACTTAAATTAAATATTATTTTTTTACCTTTTTTATGAACAGAGAACATTAAAATTGTACTTAGAACAAATGTTTAATGCTACTTTAATCTAAACCTTATCAACTAAAAATGTGAGTTCATTATTCTACAGTTGTGTGGTGAGAAAGGTGAGTTTTATCGATTTTAACTTTAACTCAATTAATTAACTAACGGCCCATCAATGCATTGTTGTAGGTGAGAAACTAAATAATAAACGTCTTCCGGCTTTGCCCTAGTCTTAGATTAACAAAAATATTGAAGGACAAATTAGTAAAAGATCAGCCACTAAATGGTGTTGTTTTGTGGCTTTGCCCTTATCTTAGATTACCAAAAATATTGAAGAAAAAATTAGTAAAAGATCAGCATTAACTTCAGCCACTAAAAGGTGTTGTTTTGTGGCCGTCACCTTAAATTTTTAACACAATAATTGTTTCAAAATATGACTTGAACAAAATGAAAATAATTAAAATCCCAAAAAAAATGTAATTGAAATAATAATTAAAAACTAATTAATCGAAGTAATACTTCCAAATGGATCTATCGAAGGAAAATGTTCTTTAACTTTTGCCGCATAAAATTGGCATTGGGCCGAACATCAGAGCCTTGTACAGTAACTTTTGGGTGCCTCATCAAAGCCCTTATTCTCATATTCCGCGTAGCCCAAGCCCCTACGCATCGACCAGCTGGTTGATGGCTCCTCACTGGCATAGTTCGGATCAGCCTCCAAAGTATACACCTTGTCCGCCGACTCAGTGTCATCGCTCACTGTCGGCGCCACTGCAAACGTTGGCGAATGTGGAGTATCGATGAAGCACAAACAAATGCCGCCCGCTAAATTGATCAAACCGAACACCGCCAACGGCATGACGGTGTGAATGACATTTAAAACGCAGATAAACGGAGCCAACAGCAGAAATGTCCTGGAAAAGACGACGCACGAGTACATGGCCGGCTTTACTTTTTCCGGCGTCACAATCTCACTGGTGCAGGCCAGAAGCATCGCCTGTCCCGACGAGGTGGCCATTTTGGCGATCATGGCAACTATCATGAGAGTCGTCACTCGCAATGGTCCAACTTCTGTAAAGACAAACATCATTAGAAGAGTAGAGATGTGGATTACTGGCAAAGTTACGGCAATCCGGATAGAGGAATCCCATGAAGGCGATAGCACAGGAGACAATATTGAAGACGCCGTTATACAGCCACTTCCTTCTGCAGCGCATCATCATCAGATATGCCACAAATACTCCGACAATTTCACTGAATCCTAGAAATACCAAGGGATCATGAGTCAATGAGGAAATTTCATCGATGGATGGAAATGTTATACCAACTACAATTGTGTTTACAGTCAGGTAGTCACGTCCAAATGCCCGAATATTTAGCGTCATTCCCATGAAATTGATGACGAAGCAAGCCCAAGCCAAGTGGGCGGCAATCATGTGCTGCAATGTCTCCGGTTTGCCCTCAAAAATGTCCGCCCACAGCATGGGCGGCTCATAGTCTGTCGCCTCAGCTTGCGCCTTTATTTGATCCTCCAGATCTTCCGGCATGATCTTTACAGTGCCATTCATTGAAACCGCTTGCTCCAGAATCTTCCTCACTTCCATATAGTTGCCGTGTTGACAGTGCCACGTTGGGGAGTCTGGTATAAAGTGCCAAATCAGGATGTAGATCACCAAGGGCAGCGATATCAGCCAGTAGATTTGTGTCCAATTGGAGGCGAGTAACGATACACCGGGAAGCACAATGACGCCGATTGACCAGAAGTTGTCGTACATGCACAGCGTTGTCGTCCGATAGACTCCACCAGTGATGTCTGTAACTGTAAGGCAAACTGTTAGCGATCCAGATCCTAAGATTTCGGTACTTTCAAAGATTACAAATCGCCTGTCCAGGAATAAACATCAGGGCGCAACACATTGCCGCAAACATGCGGAATATGGTGTGGAGGAAGAAGCTGTTCACAGTTCCAGTGATGACGCCGCAGACAATCAGAAGCAACATACCCACCAGCATCGTTCTCTTGGGACTTATTCTAAAAGCAAGTCAGTTTAAGACGTTTTCTCCATCCAATTATAGATTCACTTACGTATTCATGAACTTCTTGGCGGCGATTCCGCCCAAAAGTATGCCAAACAGATGAAAGAACTGTGTCAGTGCCACAAGAATGGTACGTGAACACACCAGATCGAATTGTGTCACCAGCGAGTTGAAGGGCGAGGCGTGTGCGAACGCCTTGCACGGAATCACCATGCCGTCATCAGCTTTGGCCGCCTCCCACGACTCCTTGACAGTGTAGTTGAAGTATTGCCCAGCATGGTTGATGGCGTTCTTGTAGACGTGACAAAAGTCGATGCTGAGACCGCCGTCAAAGATTTCCGTTTGCGGATGCGAGAACGATATCCAGTCCGAGGTGTTGCCGATGGCCACATCAGCGGGTGGGGCACAGTAGTACTCGCCGGGCAGGGCGAGCGGTGCTGTGAAGATGACGCAGGCCATGAACCAGGCCGAAGGGATCTTGCACAAATAGATGAAGATGACGGAGCGCAGCTGCCATTCGCCCCATTGGCCCATAATTGTGGTCAATATGTTGGGCGGCTTGTTGGACGCCGAGGAGCTGGGCGTGCTGAATGCAGAGATTGGCTGCATTATTTTGCCGTTAACATTCTATAAATGATTATTAGAATTAGGTCGTTTCCTGGACACTTTATCTATCCATAATTGAGTCGCGTTTAATTGAGTTGGATCCGTTTAATTTGATCTAACATTTAAATTGCAACAACAACAATACCGCTTCAGGTAGATAATGATATACACATGATTCCAAAAACATTGGAAACTTTCGTAGGTGTTAATTTAATTATAAAAACAATTAGCATTCATTATTGTTTAGTTGAGCGTGGGGCGAAATTGAGGTTCAAGTAATTAATTGTCTTAGTTGCTAACTGCTTAAGAGTTCAATTGTTATCACAATGAGATTACCTGCTGATGTGGTGGGGTAACTGGCAACTTTAATGTGCGCCTTTGACCCAGTCGTGGAAAACGAATTTTAACCATTTTATCTACTATAAGATTAAAAAATCAAACAAATAAATAAACAAACAATCACTTGTTTTAACGCCACTTTCTTGTAAGTTTACAGGTAACTTCGAACAAAGACTTGGGTACATTTAGTAACTTTGGCACATCAAGGAATCCTATGTTTTTCTTTTTATTGTAACATTTTTTTTTTGCGGATGTTTTTAACGGTTATGTTCTTCAAATCTTGATGTTTCCAATCGACACTTTCTTGCATTCACGACACTTGGCCATTTGACTGACGCGACGTCCGTCAATAAACCTTTATACCGAACAATCACCGAAAACAAATGCCAAGTGTCAATAAATTAGCGGCTACAGTTATTTTACGCGTCTCACCAACGTCTATAAATAGATTGAAAATGTATACGATGGAAGACTTCTCCTCTTGCTGGTTGGATGACGTGAAAAAGGTCTGACTCGGACAATAGATGAAACACTTGTGGAAGTCTGTGGCTCGATGTCGCTTCGTTTGCCCACCAGCCATCGGGTGCTAAACACTTTTAATTGATCGCTTTTACAACTTTTAAAGTTAAAACACACTGACTGAGTATTGCATCAGTTTATAATTCTTTGGAGACAATGGCCACTTCTTACGCTTTTTACGCATTCTTCATTCGACACTTGTTTGACATTCCTTTTCGAATCAAATATCAATTAGTCTGATTAGTTTCGATTACGGGCAGTTGAGGGCGAAGGGCTTACATAAACAAAATCAACAAGTTTTCGTGTGATTAAATAAAACTGTTTATTGATTTTCCGAGTCCTTAGGGACCAAACTATTAAGTTGTAATTGGTTTTCCCACCCACATCCACTTTATGATCGACGAGAGCTCGATAATGTTTTAAAAATTCATCCTTTCCCAACATTTGCATCGATTATCCATCAAGTATCAATATTTTTGCAGACATTTAAGTTCAAGGAAAACCCCAAAATAGAAGACAAACTTAAATTGCAATGACGTACAATACTTTCAAGGACTTTCGTTTGCATTGATAATGTAAACTATTTTGGTGATATTTAGCAGAACTTTTTTGATGTTTGTACATGACATTAGACACGGCAGACAGATAAATTATGGTAATTTTTTTTTTTTTTTAATAATGCAGGTTTAATGTATACGGAACCAGTTTCTTTTTATGTATTTTTGTAAAATATTTTTCGAACAGCAGCTTTTTAAAGTTAACGAAAAAAAAACAAGGAAATCGGTCGTTTTGATGACTTTGAGCAAATATTATAACCTCATTTTAAATTTGATTTTAATTTTTTTTAATTCATATAAAGAAGGAATTTTAATAATAATTACAATTATTTTATTTTTTTTTTCGGTTATGAAAACTCCGGTTTTTGACTACTTTTTAAATATTATAGATATAGTATTGCAAAGGATATAGCTGAATTAATTATATATTATTTTGTATGGCTTCTTTGAACCGTGAAATGAATAGAAAGTGCATTAAAATGCATTTATCACCAGAATTAATCATAACTGGATAAAAAAAAAAAAAAAATTACAACAACAATTTACATGTAAAAGTTTTGCAGAAAATTTCTCCGAATTTGGACGTTTCATACAAAAAATTTTATTTTAGCTTTAAAAAAAAAAGATTTTTATTAAATGTTTCTGTTTAATTTATAGAGACGAAAAAAGAAAATTTCAGAAAATTTTGTCAAACATTTTCCGAGATATGGGCCGTTTTACCCAAAACTTAACATCTTCTTTGAAAAATTTTCTTGTCCTAACGGGATATGATTTACCAGAACTTTTTTTTGTTAAAGTATGAAAAAAAGATCAATATTTAACCGAAAATTATTTATAAAAATTAATGTTGGGAAATTCTGGAAAATTTTAAAGCATTAATGTACATACATTTATAAAAAAAGTTATCAAAGTTTGTTTCACAATTGCGCCAAAATTATTAAACACAATTTTTTTTTAAATATACTTTTAAAATCTTCAGTCTTTCCTTAATCAATAAAAGCGAAAAAAAATTGGAAAAGCTTATCGGAAAACTCTCAAAAAACATAGTTTCCCACCAGCCGAAATTCGTAAAGTAAAAACTGTTTTGTTTTATCGCTCTATATACACTGTAAAGTAAGACTTTTCCTGAATCTGAGTATAGGAATTTGTAGACTAAAGATAACACTTTAAGAAAAAACTAGTTTCAGAATTTTCCGGAAAATTTTTCTTACAAATATTGAAGTGCGAAAACCGGTAAAAATTTCAATATTTTTGGTGATTTCCATGGGTATAAAAAAATCACAAAAATGTTTTATTCTTTTTACCGTCAAAAGAAAGCCCTAAGGAAGATTTTCCGCAAAAAAAGATCCGGAAAATGCGAGGTCGGGAAAATGGTTCCCTTGTTTTAGCCTTGGTTTCAAATGGGCGAAATTCAAAAAAAATAAAAATCCCAGCGCGCTCCGCCGGGACTTGAACTCGAGCGCGCGCACTTTGGGACGAAAAGGAGAGAATGGAAGATTGCCGATTAGCCCACTGGACCACGGCTGCATTTAGATAATGTGGGACTCTTTATCAATTTGTTTCAATTTTAGAAATAGGCAAAACGTAAAAAAAATAGAAAATCAGCCGTGAGAGGATTTGAACTCAAGCGCGCAATTTGGAGAATGAGAGACTGTGAAAGGACTGCCGATTAACCCACTGGATCACGGATGCACTTAGTGAATGTTGAATTTTTCGTCAATTTGATTTAAAGTTAAGTTGTAATTTAGTTTACTTACAATTCGGTTCGGTTTCTCATTGAAAAGTTTTCTCTTATCGTTGACAATTTGAAGCATTTTAATGAATTATTTGAAAACATTTGAAAAACAATTTTTTTAAAATTAAATTTCATTAATTTTGTGCACTGTTTTATTCGATGAAATTCACTTGATTGCAGGATTTTTTCTTCACCTTCGCATTAACTTTATCATCACAATTGACACAAAAATACCAATTCACTAAGAAGCAAGACGAAACCGCGCGATTGAATAAGACCATACAAAGGTATGACTTATATAACATTTTACCTGCAAGTGAGGCGCATTTGGTCTCCAGACTGGGCTTTTATCTCTTGCAAATAACGCTGATCTTGAGTTAGTTACCCATATAACCAGACATGCAGACTCTAAGACAAATCTTATCTTATCTGCAATAATTAGTGCAGTTGCATTTGCACGAGAGTAAACAAACACGACACGACTTAAGAATATTGGTCAAAGCTGATAAAGGCGATTGGAGACTTTGCTGCTTGCGTTCCATTGTAAAGAAGAATTTCTGAGAACTATTCTCATAAAGACGTTTGAACCTCAACTTTTTTAAGACTTATGTTTAAAAAATCAATTTACAAAAAAGTGACTTACTGCAAATGCCGTGGCCAACATTTTAATTAAACCACCGAAGATGCACCGTTAGTTATCTAGACAAGACTGATGGTCAAGTGCAAGACAAGTCGGACCATATCTCCTCTGTCATGGTGAAGGCTGTTTGCATTGTAATTAATAAATTATTCAATGAGTTGATTGCTGAAGTTTATGCGGTGACACTTTATTGCACAATATAACAAAGTTCTCAGGTGTCATAGGCGCAAAGTGCAATCGATGTGGCTGTTTCTCATTAATCATTTAATTCGTTTCACCTAGGCCATGGCGGTGACTTTGAGCAATTGACCTTCATTATCCGTATTTCCTAGGTGTTCATCATCAATTGTTTATGTAAGTTATGAAAATAACTGTGAAGGTATGTTGGGGGGTGGGTCTTGTGTCTTGAGTTGCAGTTCAGCGCTAAAAGTCTCACAATTTCAGGGTCAATGTTGATCAGTGAAAAGAACCTTCATGATTATGATTTGATAATGAATTACCATTATTATTTATTGAAACTACTTCATTTCTAACCTTGAGCTATAAGTCTTCAACAAATTAAACAATTCTAATTTTATAATAATATTGAAACAAAACATTAGGAATTCTCACCTGAAGGAATTTTTTTAATCAGCATAATACCGTTAATTTTTTTTCAATAATTAAACCCTTCGACGAATATCGATGAATTTTTTGCAATTACATCAGTTTTAAAGTCTTTTAAAGACACTGTCTTTGTTGTTTTTTTCTTAGGCAACATAAGATTTGTATTTAATTAATTGACTAAAACAAAACAGAAAAATATTGATAATTCTCGAAGAACACAAATCGTCACTGTAATTGATGAAATTCGGATATTTAAGGGAAACCTTGAAGCATAATGAAGCTATTTCGGTTCAATCTATTTTTTTCTTACAGATCACAATGCGTCCTATGATTATTGTTACGCAATTTAATTAAAATCAATTGATGTTAATTCATTATTGAATCGTCTCAAAGACACAACAACTACGCCAAGTGACGAGTGTTTAAAGAAACTGAGAGATAGTATTTTTTTACTGTGGGAAAATCCGTCTGACAATTATTTTTCTTCTGAATTTCGTCTAAAAACTCACACCTTAGAAAACTCATTTAATTCCATTTTTCTCTCTGTTACTATGAAGTTCAGCCACTTAAATCACAATTTACACTGTACAACATTTTGCTTCGATTGATCTTGTACTTCCATTGATCTGAGATAAACTTAAAGATGTTCAACTGGTCGCTATTCAGTTCCTTAGATGACTGGAAATCGTTGTATGGCGATTGTGTTCAATTGATTGCGGTGGCAATTGATTGTCATCAAAGTGACACTCCCCCTTCCTAAGACAGCTGTTGCTCAACTACGGCTGCAGCTCAATCTTTTCTTTAGAAAATCGAAAGCAAAGTTTCCTTAAGATTTCAAATAAAAACACAATCGAGTACGTCTTTTTATTGTTTCTAAACGTGCAAGTAGTAGTAGTTCTTGCTTATGCGGTTACTGTCGTGGCTCAGATTCGTTGATAGATGGCGCTGCTTCTTAAGAAATACTTATAAAATGGGTAGATTTTTTTGTAAAACGCATTCAATTTTGGTTATTCATTTTCAGACTTAATTTATTTTAATTACTAAGCACAAAGCTCAAATGCTTTTAATTTTAAGCTCAAGAGCTTTAAACTTAAAGCTCTTACCGTTCTTAAATTGTAGTTCTGAGTCTAATGGTTGCTGTCTAGAGTCTTATTTTTCGTTTGTATGTAAGATGGCGCTGCTTCTTAAGCAATGTTCCATTAGCGGGCGGACTTTTTGATTTAAATGAATGAGTTTAAGACTTAACTTATCTTTATTATTGAGAACATGTTTACTTACAGATTTATCTTATTCTTAATACCTATAATTTCTAAATTTTAAGAAAGGACAGTGAAATTACTTTCAGAAAATTGTGATGAACAGACCAAGTGCGATTTAACAATATTTAATCGGATTTTAGTTTCGCGTTTGCATTGGCAATTAATTACTAGATGCAATCTTCAGAGTTCCGGTGTCCTTCCCCCATTTAAGAATCAAACTTACACACCAAAAGACCGTAGCAAGAAAGACCTAAAATAACTTTCTGCAGAAAATTGTTTATACATTCCACTAAGCCACCACAAGCAATCTCACAAGTAGCCAAGCAGATCTCGAGCAGTTCCGAATTCGTTTGAAATTCACAATTTTAATTACAATTGCTTTACAGACATAAGACAAAAAGAGCACTTTATAAATGGCCTTCCGGCTATATTTCATGCGGAGTTGACACATTTATGGCAATAAATACACAATTATTAAAATTTGAAGAAAACAAAAAACTGCATCGTCGAGGGAGACCCCGTTGCCGCGAAACGCATGCAATGGAACGGCTAATGGAAGGCTTTGCGTTGCATTGGCTGGTGCATTGCTATTCGGTGAGCGGTGCATAAATACGGTGGCCATTGTGAATTGTGATTATGCCGGCAACATAATCTCGCCATTACTCATTCCACACATGTAAGTGCAGGTATGGAGGTGTTGGCGGGTGGCGGGCGGCGGCGCGGCGGTGGCAGTGGTGGTGGCGGTGGTTTACGTGGACGCCCAATGCTCATGCCATTTCAATTAATTCAATTAGCCACTTGAACATGGTGAGACTTTGTTGACGCTACAGAGAATTCGCATGGGCATTCTATAACCGACATTTCCTAGGCCTTGACATTTGCTGGCCCCATTGGCTGATTGTCTCATCTCAAATTAGCATTTAAATTCTTAATTCGTCACTTATTCCGCAAGTGATTGGAATCGTTGCAGACCGCCCATCCAGGCAGGGCATGTGCGGATATAACTCAAAAATTCGCTCACACATCGAATAGCCGCGTCTAATCTGACATCGACTGCACCGGCGCGGCGCAGTGCAGTTTAATGCGCTTGCGCGCACCATTCACCATACTTAAAAATTATTACACGCGGATTACATGCATCGGCAAATGCAATTTGGACGCTTATCTTGCCGTAATATAATTAATAAGCATTATTTGTACGCTGCCTTGGTGGAAGCGCGCGTCGCCTCTTCCCAGCCAGCCTGTTTTCTGTTTCAAAATGCAATGATGCAAATTAATTTAGTCTTTTATGCACTTTTTTGTGTTTTAGCGGCTGATTATTCATATTTAAAATTGGAGTGAGAGTACATTTTGTGCGATGTTGGCAGGTGTTGGCCTCGGCTGAGCTCGAAAGGGGATAGTTCCCAATGACTGAATGAAAGTTCCTTATTTATTAGGACAACTTTTAAAGACAAAACCAATCCCTAACTCAGAACTTTTCTGTAAGATCATCCACATTGAAAGAAAGAGTCTTTTACAGTTTCTCACCGATAATATTCGATTTGTAACATATATTGAAAATCATCTTCCCTAAACGTCGTGTCGCGTCGCTTGCGTCTTCCGTCGAGCCCAAGGAATCTCGCAATCAGCCGTTGCACTCTGATCTGGATAGCGTGCGACTCGCGCTTTATCAGTCCCACCGAAGCACCTGCGCGCTCTTTAAGACAACATTTCCTCGTCTTTAGTGAATTATTTTCGGGCCAGTGCGATTTATCTGTGCGACGCGACGCATGTTCCTTGCAAGTCGAGCGTGTGCCATCTCGGGAATGTTTAGATGTCGCGATTGAATTCCGGTGTTCGAACACAATTTACCAATAAAGGTAATCAACAAATTAGCAAGGTGATCACATTCCGTGCACGAAAGACACAGCACACACACACACACACACACACACACGCGAAATAGCGTCGGCGCTGCGAATTCGGGCATGCGGTCCGCCGTTGATTAATGCATTAATGCGGCGATTGGCATATTTATGCTCAGCTAATTTATGCAACAATGTTGTGTACTGAGAGGCTTGTACTTTGCGTCGAAGACATGCAATAAAATTATTGTCAAACAGAATCGGTTGCCCCGGGGTCGCCAAGATGTACACCTTTAATTGAGAGAGAACGCATGCTGCATATGTGGACGGCGCGCTTTTTTTTGCGTGTACGTTATTTGCTTCTTTTCACTAAATATCGCTGCAATTATCGTTTTGCAAAGTATTACCTGGTGTCGCGTCGCTGAGTGACAGACTAAAGGGTCTTCTTTAAGGAAATCCTTATTAAGAAAAGTTTTTAAAAGTTGTTTACATTTTTGTGGGAAGTTTTAGAGTCAAAGAACCAGATGGACCAGATGGACTTGAAGTTTCGTTTAATTCTCTTGATCTCAGATGTCAATTTGGAAAGGAAGTAATAAGCTTTAAAATTTTAAAGACAAAGGTGGTAATTAAGAACGGTGAATTTATTGTGTTTCTTTGATGTGAATAAAAGTTTCTGTCGTTAGTTTAAAAACAGGAAAAAGTTACAAATGTGTCGAATAGAGACTTTGCCCACGGATAGAATGAAGGTGGTTTCGAATATCTGCTAGCTCCTTTTTAAGATTATCTTGATATTTGGTAAGATTCCTTTACAAATTATTTAAAAATGCGAAGCTTTTAGTGTCATTAGAATTTTTATTTTGCTGACCAATAAAGAAATCTTTAGGGCAATTTGCATGATCTTCATGATCGTTCGTCCCCTAAATGTATATAAGTAAATCCTCCCATCGTTTTTTTTGTCGGTCTAATTGTTAAGAAATCGGAGACAATTATAGCGTAGAATTAATTTGCTTTATTTACATGGGATGGACGCAATTCAGCGAAGAACAATTCAAATTGATATTAAATTGCACTTTGCACTGCTTTAAAATCTGTAATTCAGCTAACTTAAGCAACGACGAGACGCCCGGCTGAGGATAATTGCGGTGTGACCATTGTTCTGTTGCTGGGATGCATGATAAATGCGTCTTGGCAAGTTGTGGCCGCCAAAGTAATCATCCGTCAATTTGTGTATCACAAACGATTCTATGCGAACATTTATTTTGCAAATTGCAATGCAGTTTTGGTTTCCAATTAGATGACTTTAATTCTGTTTATGAATTAAATGGACGGACATAGGGAGGGTATGTGAAGATGATTTACCTATAAAACGGTTAAGTTGCGACGGACAATGTTACCGGATGCCGCGTTTATCGGCGGATCACTTAAAATGCAATTAGTCAGTTGCAATGGAGACGCAAACAACTGACAAATGTTATGGGAGAGGTGCATTCTTGAGATGCTAGTAAAGGTATAATATCAGCGAATGTCAGCTTTTTAAGTTCGCTTCATAAATTCAGGTAAAAACCCATTGCAATCTTAAGAAACTAAATGAAAAAAAAAGATATGTTTAAAAGAAAAGTCACAACTTTTAGTGAATTTATCACAATTGGTAAAATATAAAAATTAAATATATTTCCTTATTCGTTTTAACTGTTTATATTTAGAAGATAATAAACAAAAAGGAATTAGTTTTAAAGAAAATTGTTTCTCAAACAATAGTTTATACTATTTTACGTTGAAACAAATCCGAAAAACGTTTTAGCCACTGTAAAGATGGTTACTCCAAAACCTATTTCTGGCATAGAAAACTGTTGACCTTTGATGGTCGGGAATAACATGAAATCATAAATCGCTAAATCGGGCAGATGACCCACCAATTCTATGTTTTAAGCTTTTGCTCAAGTAGGCACTTGTCACACGTGTCACAATGTCTTGAATTTAAAACCGTCGGTTATTTGTTCTCAAACTTCTGGTAACCAAATGACTCGAAATCGACTGTTTTTGATTCTCTTATAAGGTGCAGTTGGGATACGCCAATTATTTCGAGAAACTTTTGTTGGCCTGATTGTAATAACTTTTGAGAATTTCCTTGCATATTTCTTTTTTTCTTGAGAGCGAACGCATTACGTTACGCATACGTTAAGAAATTGTTTTAAAGTCCAAGACGATCCCAGACAACATAGAATAAGTTAAAACAAACGTCCTTCAGAGAGATTTCTGAACTTGTTGGTATGAATCAACTAGCAAAACACTGTTTTATTGTCTTTAAAGTGACTTAATCCGCCGATTATTAACATTTCCTGACTTACTTCTTGTAGGAGAATTTTTGTTAGTTGTTTACCAGTTTTAGATTACTTTCAATAGCTCAAACAATCAGAAACAATCGACAACTTTAGGATTCTTTAAGAATTATTTGTAGAACCATTTTATTGAAAACAGACTTAAAGACTCAAATTTAATATTTTTTTCACATTTCCTTATGAAAATGATACTTAATTAAAGTAAAAAAGTGCAAAAAGTATTTCAATCCATAAATTATATACTCTACCTGCAAAGTAACGCTAATTAAAAAGTGATTTCAATCGTAAAAAAAGTAAACAGAATCAAAAAACATGGCTCAAAGTAAATAAATAATTTGCCAAAAACAAACAAACTAACTGGCAAAACAATTAATTCGAAATACATGCTGCAATTATTTATTCTATGCTTCTCCATATGCGATGGAATAAAAAGTTGGACTGCAAAACAAACAGCGAAACCATACATGAGCGATTGTCCCCAACAATGGCGATAAAACGTTATCGTTGCAAATTATCGAAATCAAATTTCAATTTTATATATATAATATGCCATAATTAATGGAACACGGCTCCGATCGGATGGGGTGCATAATGTTGACAAACAGAAAAAAATTAAAAAAAAAAAAAAAAACGGAAAAAGGTGGAAATGAATAGTCGACGGCCGCGGCCACTAAACATGGCTGGCATGGGCGCTGAGCCGCCTTTTTCGTACATAATAGTTATGTCGAACGGTGTGCGCCGGCACTGTTAAGTGGACATAAAACATACAAAACATCGCACCAACGAGGGAAATCGGACATAGAAAACAGCGACTACACACTTTTTGTTTTTGTCCACCCAAAGTGTACAAGAAATACCAACCAGCAGCATGTACATACAAAATAATTACATTTAATTGCATAATGCGCCATTTTATTATTTTGTTTGCGCGCCAAGTAAGGCAAACATTCTGCTACAAGTACATAAGTTATGCTCCAAGAGTGTTGGCAACTAGATTTGGTATAGGCAATTTCCCTTGCAAAACTTTGCAGTGAATAATAAGATGGGAAGCATCTTTTTATCCGATACGAGTCATACAATTTCTTCACTTTAAGATATGTCTATGATGGTACCAGCTTAATAATGCTAATTAATATGCTATTCCTTACATAACCTCATGATTTGTTTGATGTTATTAATTTGTGAATGGAATTAAAATTAAAATTTCCAATAATAATGTAATAATTAAATTAAACAAAAACTCGAGAAATAGAGTAAAATCTTTACATAAACCTTATTTTAGTTTTTCCAATGTCTCAATCTTCAAAACAAAGTCAAACAAAGTAATACCAAAACTGCGATTTGATAAATTAAAATGACGTTAAATTAATTAGGCAAATTTTAAAATATAATCAAATGTATCGTTTACAAACAAATATTACTGATTTAACAGATTCCAAGAAATTCCGTGTAAATGTCATTGAACAAATGCAAGTTGGAGATGAACAGAAGAATGAACAAACGTTTTAGTAAAATTGCCCACCGTTTCTCTGATAAGTTAACGACTTATCCAACGTCTTAAGCATTTAATAAATTTAAAAAACTACAAAATGACAATTATTCAAACAACTGCCATAAACAAACTGAACTCATGTACAATAAATTACTCGATAAAACATGCAAACGAAATTCCTGCGGTCCCTACAATTATTTAGATATCAATTGCATTCATCAAGCGTCAAACTGTGCGACACATGAAATGCTAAACTTAAAGGTGATCTCCAGTGGCAACTGCCAAGTCCATTCCTGTAGCAAAGCAGCGGATGAATGTCACCAATTTCCATAAAAACGAAAGGATTCAATGCACATTTCATCGGATAATTGCATTCATTGCACTTAACGGTCACTCATAAGTGCATTAAACCTACAATCAGCCTATAGAGGAAATTGCAACCACTTGACGATTACAGAAGGGGCGAAAGCAAAACAGGAATCCACCAAAAACAAAAAAAAATTACACCAAAGAAAAGGAAAGCTAAGTTAAAGAGACAGCTAGCAGTGAACGACAAGAAGAAGCGCGCTGTGCAAGTAGAGGCGCAGCTTTGAATCGACTGCATCTGTCCAAGTTGCACTTCTTCTTTCACATTTTAAGGGTTCATAATTAACGAGCAAATAATCTCGCATAATTAGCCACATTTAAAAGACATGTCATTATAACTTTACTCGCATACCTGGCGACTTGCAAGGGAGAATCGCGTATTTCTCTGTCGCTTCGGAATTTCATTCTGGAACGGCGAAATTGGGGTAGAGCTGTGCGAATCAAGCGAAATATGAGCGATTAACGCAATCGGTGGTCGGCTATGTGGTTGTCCTCCACCGAAGAGGCTATCCCCTATCCATCATGCGAAGGCCATATCAGCCAAAAGAGATCTACCCAGAAAACATGCGTTTATAGCACGCAGGGGGTTGCAAATTGATGCTTTTTTCATGTTTAAGAAATTCGAACATGCGCAGACAATCAGTCCTAAATGGTGCTCTCGTTTCATAAATTTCATGTTCAACTTAACAGCGACTTCTAGCGCACCCCTGGCAACAGCCAAAACTTGTTCCCAATCACCTGAACACATTGGCAATGTGCCACAACAACAACAAAAAATTAGCCCACCAACCAATTTTAATGCAGCTAGTACAAGTTACAAGCAATAAAACCGGGGGGGTTGTTGTACACAAATACCTGTCATATCGCGCCCGGCTTGATTAATCGATCATCGTAAATCAATTTGGCGCAGCCCTCTCGCTGTTTTGGAAGCGCGCCACAACTCGCTCATGTACAGTTTTAAATTTTAATAACAGTATCATTTCGCAATAAATTCCAATGGGTTTTTGCCCACTTTAATTATACATGAAGGGACCGCGCGCCAGCGCTTTTAATGGTCCCGCGTCCAATTTATGGGCATTTTGCAGCCCTCTGCCCTCTGACACGGCGCGGCGCGGCGGTGCGGCAGGTCCTGCGTGAGCATTTTCCAGGCGGCTTCTGACGGATCGTGATTATGGACTTGTACGATTCTGTAATGTAATAATATTTATTATTAATGCTAGTTACATGTGAGTGGTAGCCGTTTTATCATGTTCATACTTGCCAGTAATTATGCGCGGATTTTTAAATTTCTGTTCTTGTTTTTAGCGCCACGGCCTCGTTCGCACAAGTCTGTCGACGTTTTCAAGGATTTCTGTAGTTTATTTTAACGTCCTGTAAAGTAGACATATATGTTAATTGATTTTTTTTTTATAGCTAACAAGGACGAATTTTATGAATCTAATTAATAACCGGAATAAAATAAGGAAGTCCAAATTATAAGTCAAAAAACCATTAAACTACAAATCTCAAGAGCTGATGCAAAAAGTCTTATATTCATTCAATTGTTCTAATGTTAACTTGTGATTAATTTTGTTTTCCTAATTTTATTTTTTCTGATTTTACCATATACCGAGAAGAAGCCGGTATACCCGGTGTCCCGGTCACCAAATGTGAAATGATAAAACCGCCCAAAGTGTTTCAGGTTGATTATAAGTTTGAGGGACTCAATTTTTTCTGGCCGACACGAAGAAAAGCTCACAAGTAAAGTGCTGAAATTAGTGAAAAATTAAAATTTAATAATAAAAATTAAGATTTATTTATAATTTCTTACGGTTTCGTCCAGAAGCAACGGATTTAAAGGATAATAGTAAGGAAGTAGATGAAGTCTTGATCTTTACAAAAGGTTCAGCCAATTTGGTGGACTCATTAAGATCCAAAATAATGTGAATTATGAGTGAATGAGTAAATAAATTTCAACGGACTTTAAAAAAATACCTTTACTATTCTTAATTATTTGACTACCTTACTTGAATATAATTAAAGTTAAAGGGATAATTATGTTTAAGAAATCAAGCATAGATTGTATGCTAAATGACGGAAAATTGATAGTCTTAAAATATGAGATTTTTTTTATGAAAACAAAACGAAACTATTTTTTTTTTTGACGTTAATAATATTATATTCAGATCAAAAAAAAAATCCTCGCGACTAGTCCGAAAGAAAATCGTTGTAATTGCAAGTGAAAAACAATTTGATTTTTGTTTGATAATTTGACCTCGAAGAGCAGCTTATAATATATTATTTTAAAGCAAATTTGGTCCTTTATCTCTTTTTAAATTTGGTGACAAAGTCGTTAATGAGCTATAGCGACAGGACAGTCGTAGAATAAGATTACAAAAACTACCTCAAATCTTTAAAATAAAAGATCTGGTTTGTACGTGTATAAACTGAAACTGCATAATAAGTAAAAACCTTCATACGAAATCCGCCACCGTCGCGTCGGTCGCGTCGCGTCGTCTCATACACATAAGCTAACGTACATAATGTAATATATGGGCATAATCCAATTATTTTTATTTGAACGTATTTATTAATTTATAATTTCTGTTTTGTGTTTAACAGTTTCCCTCGGCTTTTCATGAGCTACAATATTTCCCTTCCGCCTCAACTTATACCAACATGGCCTGACGCCATGACTGCATTTTTATCAGCTACCTCAGATCTTGGGCCAATGAAACTTTATGAATTTCCCTCGCTATGTGGCGGGCGTCATGTCACTGCTATTTCAGCATACGACCAGGACGCTTTTACTCGACATTGCAGCGCCTTTGTCGCGCCATTGTCGCGTTCGTATAGAAAGAAAAACCTCTTCGATTCAGCCATTGATTTTGTAATGTAAGAACCTCATCAGTTAACTAATGGACCCACAATTGGTTTATGCCAAAGATGACAACTTTTTAGACCGCTCTTCTTGATTAACATCTTGTACTAAAGATTAAGTATTGACTTCGACGTAATAACTGAAGACTCTTCACATCTTTTGCGGCGTTGGGAATTTTGACAATAGATAATTTGATAATACATATCTTGTAAAAATTTTAATGGGTTCAAATAAAGTTAAGATTTGAGCTAAGAAAAGCTGATTCCTTATGTTTATTTGTATCCCTATAAACATACGCTTAAATGCATTCATAATGTTCAAAACTACTGAGCATGAATAAAAGAGAGCCGCAACTACTTAAGCTGGCATAAAATTAAAACATGAATGCTCTATAAACGCATCTTAATAGTCTAATTGAGGCCAACGTCAGTAAATGCGTCACACAAGTATAGTCAAGGCGCAACGATGAATGCGAAAAGCGCGTCGAGCCGCTAATTTTCCGCTAAAGTTTACGACCCCGCTCGGCTTTAGTGACAGTCGCGCCTGATTCGTGTACGGCCAACTCAAGACATGCGAAATGCGAATCCTTTGCAACAGCAGAAAGGTAAATGCAGTTTGCTGGCTCCACGATTTGCCGTTACAAATGCAAGTGCTCGGTCGGCCAGGCTGCGTGCATTCTGCAGTTTATAATTTCTTTACTGGTCTATATGGGGATCATGTCAAGTGTTTAGTCTCGCACCTGCCACATACTCGCTACAATGTTCAAATTTGAATGTGATCATCAATTTTATGATTAATCGCGTGTAATTACTGTTTTCGCTGAGTAAACGTTTTAATTGAATTTGAAAGGTGCGCGCTAAGAGGCAGTCTTCTGTTGATTGAGTGGGCCGTTAAGGAATTGGCTTGGCGACTTTTGAATAGGACCTTTGTCAAACGCAAAATTCGTGTATAAAAATTGAGTGAAAACTTTCAAGGTCAAGTCGCTTTTAAAAAATACGGCTTTTACACAATTTAAACTTTTGAATTACGCATATTTTGACATGCAATTTTTTTTTAATGAAATTATCTTTTGGTAAATTTATAAAAAAAAAAACAATAAATTGAACCATTTTTGTAAATTTGTAGAGAAGAAGCTTAAGTAATTATGAATGAAAACGTTTAACTGAACGTTAATTTCTAGATCATTTATAGGAATTCCAGGAACAACAGCAAATCCCCATGAAAAACATCGAACCTGAATTTCAATACGACCTACAAGTTGCCTTCTATTAGACGCAAAGATTTTTTTTAAAGAGTCTCAGTATAATATGAAGTAGCAACAATGGTGAATGGACCAATCCAGCAACACACAAATGGAAGAAGAGAATCTTGTTTTTTTTTTTTGTAATAAAATGGCCAGCGACCATATATGTTGTAGAATCCTCAAACGAAATTACTGAAAATTATTTTCCGGAATAGCGCTCTTTCAGATAATTGAACCACTTAAGTTAAATGAGCCGGCGCGACCAGCTAAGACGTTTGCTTATTTGCCATCACACAAATGTGGAAACTGGAATGAATATAACTTTGTAAATGCTCTCATGTGTGTGGTTTCATCTCGACAAGGCATTCCTGGCCAGCGACCATCGCACAAATCCAAAGAACCAAGAAGTGCTGGCCCAGCATTTGCTTGATTGGCGTACTGCCACCATTTAGGACCTTGAATTGTCTACAAATGTTGGTACAAATTTCCAGTTCAGGAAGTAACCTGGTGCACATTTCAAATTGTGACTGCAGCATATGATGTCGTTCAGTCCTTTCCTATGTTTTTTTTAATGTTTTTATGTTAAACAGCGTCGACCGAAGAGATGGCTAAAGAAAATACCACCGATTTCAGTATGGGATTAGTCAATTTAAAATAATTGCTCTGAAACAATTTAATGAAGAGAATAGCCGCAGCACAGCAAAACACAAATGATTGGATGATTTACTGTGTGAAACGCCATAAATCTTGAGTTATGACGGATGACAGCTGGTAAGACGGCCGCGGCTGCGCGAACAACATTTATGTACGCGATTTGTGTGTCGGATATATTATAAGTTATATTGTCTCGTTCTCAGACCTCTAAATGTATAGAGGAATTGAGCTCGTGCCCTAATCATTGGCATTTCCATTGACCGGATGTGGTGATTTAAATCAAATTCAATGTTAATATTTCTCTCTTTTTGATTAGGTTTTTTTTAATACAAATATATGTATATATAACCAGAAGCTAAGACCTTAATAAAAAACTAAAGAAGTTAACAAATTGCATTTTAAAAACTAACAAGCAATTATGTTGTCGAAATTCGCGATCGGCTTTCTGAAACCTTGTGCCATCTAACGGTCTTTTACGACCAAATTTGTTTTTCTAAGATAAGTAAAAAAATGCAGAAATTTGTTTGTTCTACTCACCTCCCGATTAACAACTTGCATTTCCTAGCTGGTTGAGCCATGTAAAACCAGCGATGACTCACATTTCCTCCCAATCAGAGTTTTGAATATTTGTAATCAATATTTTGACGTTATCACTAAAAATTCACACAAACTGTCAAAAAAAAACGCTCACACTGAACCACGAACGGGCGTCTCTCCCTTCGGCTTTCAAGGATCACAAAACTTGCCCATCGAAGGCTCACTAAACTCTTCGTACTAACCAAGCGGATAGGAGAAGGAAAAATACTCTGCGAAAGTACACGATAACTTGACTCCTTAGCATGGGCGGTGGAGACTAACCAGATTCCCTGGATTTCACTATTTTAATTCGCGGACAACAAGACACACAAGCACCACCGACGAATGACAAAAAAACTTCTAAATGATTTACATATTTTTAAAAACTATCAAGCATTTATTGTGT
>JANSTS010001656.1:0-20299 GCA_026546915.1 Sylvicola fuscatus
AAACAGTCGCTTCTGCTCTCTACTATCAGCAACTGACCATATTAGACGAAGCCATACCACACACATCTTTGATGACCCGTCAAAAACTGACAGAGCTTGGCTGGGAAGTTTTGATGCACCCACCGTATAGCCTGGACATTGCACCGTCTGACTACCATTTGTTTCTCTGCAAAATTCCCTTGATGGAAAAAAATTGGTCAACAAATGTCGAAAGTTTTACGCCGATAAACCACGGAAGTTCTACAAGGAACATAATAATTAATAATAATGGACAGTATGTACTTAAATAAAATTGATTTTTAATAAAGAAAATTTCCATTCAAAAATAATAAAAAAATCATCCTCCATATAATTGTCAAAAGTTGAAACCAGCAGAAAGACTAGATCATTTTTGGAACATTATATTGAACAATGCAACAGTACAACAATCTGCAAAAAAAAATCGAAGAAGGCAACGCTGACTTTAAAATGTAATATATATAATGTACATGTTCGATGCGGATAATATAAAAATATATATATATATTATATATTGTGACATCCGCTTGATTTTTGGTTACAAATATTTTTTTTTTTAATTTCTTTAATTTTCTTGAATTTGTAGCTAAATGTTTTTGCTGTTGTTTTTTTCAAACGTTTAAACCACCCATACAGTTTTACTTAACCAACTTGTTAATCTCCGCTATGGCTGAAAAACAAAAAATGCAAGTAGTATATATTTTCAAAAAAAGAAAGAATTTAAATATTGTTTATTATTATAGCTTGGTTTGCGGTGATGTTAAAGGTAAATTTAAAACACTCTTTAATCGTGTTGAATCAATAAACAAAAAGTCTGGCCCATTTGAATTTCTTCTGTGCGTTGGAGACTTTTTTGGCGCCAAAAATGATGAGCTTGAAGCATACAAAAATAACTGTCGTAATAGTAAGTAATACTTTACAAGTTTTAATCAGATTATAATACATCAGATTCATTATATTTTAGTTCCTGTTCCCACGTACATTCTTGGTCCAAACACTGAATCAGCAACGCGTTTCTACGATGATGTAGATGACGGTGAAATCTGCAGCAACCTAACTTATCTCGGTAAACGTGGTCTGTATACGTCAGCCTCTGGCATAAAGATTGCTTATTTGAGCGGCTCAGAGTCAAATGTTGCCTCCGAGTGGACGTTTAGCAAGGATGATGTTTGTGCTGTTCGCAATTCCTGTATAGCCAGCAAAATGTCAATGGGAGACTTCCGGGGAATTGACATTCTGTTGACATCCCAATGGCCAGAAGGAATTTTAGACGATCAAAAGGGTAGTGCATCAAAGCAAATTGCGTGGTTAGTCACTGAAATTCGTCCAAGATATCATTTTTGTGGTATCAACAATACATTTAATGAGCGTGAACCTTTTCGCACTGGCGGCAATAATGTCACCCAGTTGGAGCTGGCGACTCGCTTCATTAGTCTGGCGAGTGTAGGCAATGAAGCAAAAGAAAGGTACATTTACGCTGCAAGTTTAATGCCTGTTGACAAGATGCGTGTCATTGATTTGGTTCAACGTACAACTAATGAGACTCCTTCACCTTTCGCTACTATGCAATTCGAAGAGACTAACATCAAAGAGAAGGATGTCAACTCATCACAGTTCTTCTATGACATGAAGTCATTCGGAGATGACGATGCGTATGGCAAACATCGCAAAGAAGGTCTCGGCTATCAAAAGAAACGTCCACGTTTGGCATTTGACCAAGGTTTGTTTGTTCTTCTTTTCAATATAAAACCCTTACAACCTTATGTTATAATATTTCAATTTGTTCGATAGAAAAATGCTGGTTCTGTCTTTCATCTGCAAATGTGGAGAAGCATCTTGTTGTGTCAATTGGTGAATATTTTTACTTGGCCATGCCCAAGGGTCCAATAAATGCCACACATGTATTAATTCTTTCTGTGACACATATTCAAAGTTCAAATCTTTTGGCGGAAGATGATTGGAATGAGTTGGTCCAGTACAAAAAGGCACTTCAGAAGTTTTTTGAAAGTAAGAAATCATTGCTAACATTTTCGAAAAGGATTTCTGTAATTCATTTTTTTTTTTTGATTAATAGGTCAGTCCAAGGTGGTGACATTCTTTGAGCGCAACTACAGATGCTCACACCTTCAGATCAATGCAATCGGTGTGCCGGCTGATCGAGAATGGCAGCTTAAACCCACGTTTGAAGAGAAAGGAGATGAATATCAGTTGCAAATGGAAACGCTTCCTGCGCTTAATGCACCCTCAGATTTACCAGAGAAGGGCCCATATTTTATTGCTGAACTGCCAAATGGAACTACGCTCTTGACGAGACAAATGAAACATTTCCCAATACATTATGGACGAGAGGTCTTCTGTTCAGAGAATCTTTTGGATTGCGAAGATAAAGTGGATTGGAAAGACTGCGGTCTAGATAAAGAAGAAGAAATTCAAATTGCTAAAGATTTTAAGTTGGCTTTTAGAAAATTTGATTTTACATTGTAGTTAATCTTTTTAATTTGATGTTTAGAAATGAATAGAAATACTTTTTAAGAACTTTTATAACAAGAATCGTTAAGCAATACAATTGATCTATTTTAGTTTTTAAACATTAACTTATCAGGTTTGTTTTTTCTTTTTTGTTTGCTCTGTTTTTTTACCACATAATCCGAATACAACTTTAAAAATTTTCTTAATAACCACAGCCAACATCACTAGCGCGGCAATAACGACAGCAAGAACATCTAGCCCCAAATAACTGAATGTGTTGAGATGAATTGCTGCCGACTTAAGATGTGGCGCTCCGTTATGCCGAGCCACGTATTCAATCCAATACATTGATTCATCGATCGGTTCAACAATATTGTCATTGAAAATCGATGATAATTTCTTAGCATTTTCTCGATAAGATTTATCATTTAACAATTTATTGAGTTTCTTAGCCAGCAATTCAGAGCTCATTTCAGATACCAAAATATAATCCGCTATTCCGGCCTTCATTGATTTTTTTGCGTTCCGATACTTAAAAAAAAAAACAGAAACAGATATAACACATTTAATGGCGAAAAAAGCAACTGGAAATTACCTGGTCACCATACAATGGCATGAAGAGGAATGGCACTCCGCGACTGATACCTTCGAATGTACCAAACATGCCGCCATGCGATATAAATAAAACCACATTTTTGTGAGCAAGGATATCGCTTTGTGGCATCCATTTTTGAGTTCGCACATTAGGAGGTAATTTCGGCAGGGTAGACTCATCCTCCCATTTCCAGAGCACTTTTTGCTTAAGTTTACTGAAAACGTCTTAAATTTGGTGTTTGAAGATATGCTTTTTTGTTGATATCTGGATAAGTTACCTAGTAAAATTTTGACTTTCTCTGCTGGCATTTTAGCACTTTTCATGTATGCGCCAATGCTGAAGTAGATTACACCGTCAGTAGCGTTATCAAGGAATTCCTGCATTTATTTGAAAATGTTTAACGAAAAAGTAAGTAAATTTAGGAGCATACCTGAAGGTCCTGTGGTAATGGTGAAACAGGTTTAATATGTGAACCGCCTACATCAATCATGCCTGGCATAAATGGTCGTGGTTTGAAAAGTGCTCTGTGGCTGTTGATTAGCATCACTGATATCGACGACTCCAGATCAGTCACCGATGGTAAGGGTCCATTATCTTAACAAATAATATGCAAATAAAATGAATTGATTACACGAATTTAAAATCTATTTGCAATAGAATATACCAGTTGCCAATGATTGGAAATGTTTTTTGGCCATCGCTTCCATGGCTGGAATGTAATGGAAACGACGTACGAAAATGTCAGAAATGGTAACAAAAGCGTTTATAAAGCGCTCTGGGAAACTCATTTCATCTGTGTAATCCGTCAGAGCATGTGGCACGAATGAAATAGGTGTTAGCAAGCCCATAGCGCGGTCCATAAAGTCTGAACATCCGTAAGTATCTTTATGGAACAGAAAAGAAAATGTTTTTCAAACAAATTTTTTGTACACTTTCGAGATACAATTGAAATCATCTTATAGAACTCACTTAGTGTCACAATTGGAGCGTTGTATTTATGAGCGAACATCAAAAAACTCTCTTGGAAAAATTGTTCAGCAAGAATGACATCAAAATGGCTTTTGTCTGTGTTAATAAACTTTTGTACGTTGGTATTCTGCAGACCATGGGCGCTCGTCGCTAGCCCCACTTCCATCAATGCCATCAGTTTTTTTTCAAAGCTAAGGAAATTCGTTTCGAAAATCTTCTCAGAATTAACTATAGAACCATCAATAGAATTTTAAAATTTTTAATTATTTTGTGTTTATATACGAGTAACAGAACTTTTGTTAAATACAAAATATTACATAATTTTTGGAGATCAAATGGCGGATCAATAAAGACTTCTGTGTAGTTTGAGATTGGTGCTCCCATCTTAATGCCGGTGATTGCGGTAACTGTATGGCCACGTTGTACCATCTCTTTGATGTAGCGTTGGAACATGATCCAGTGGCTGGGACCAGGAAATGGTGCCAAAACGAGAACATTGTAGGCCGATATTACATTTATAAATGCGAGAAGCGCAAATATTTGCAATCTCTGACGAAAAAAAACAACAATATAAACAAAGTGGTTCTCTTATCAATTTCCTTAAATAAATAAATACATCTCTTAAAATAAAAATGCACGTCCACTTTTTATTTCCAGTGATATAGAATTTTAAAAACTTTTAAATTCAATTTACCAAAAAAGTTGGTATTGAAGAATGCACACAAATAATATTTTTCGTGACTATATCAATTGTCCTCTTCTAAAGTTTTAGTTCTATGATTAGAGAGTTTTAGAAATTTCAAAATGAAATTAATAAAATGACAATTATTGTACTGTATTTTCACATCATTAAATTTTTTCTTTGACTTACCATGATAGGTATATTCTGCGATGGAACAGTTAAAATAAAATCCTTTGAGTTCCCTCACAGTTGACTGCTGACTAATAACTAAACTCGTATATAAAGTTATTTCTCAAATTTGCTTCTCGTATTCAAATGTTATCTGAAATCAAAAATGTCTGATAAGACAATTTATTTAACATAAATCTTCGCTAATACTCACAAGTTCAAAAGGTTATCTTAAATTCGCAGAGTGTGTTTAAGTGTATTGTTGAAGTTCATGTATAGTTACTTATAAAGATGGAAACATAGATATTTTCAAAAGATGTCGTAATGATTTTCGTATTTTCTTTTTAGTTTTCAGAACTGAAAATTGTTTACCTTTTCGAATTTTCAATTAGAATATATTTACAAAAAGTATATTATTCAACAACAAAAATTCAGTAGTATAAAATGCAACATTTATTTGTTTGAGCCTTTTACTTAAATATAACATTTCGTTGATAAACTATTATAAGGGTAAAATAAATACCTCATAAGTGTGAAAGAATATTGTATTTCAGTCAAAATTCTACGATTCGAAGTGTATCTATCTCTTTGATATAATTTAAAATTATCACTCTTTTTTGAAACATTAAATTTATAATTCATTTATCTTTTAATTAAGTAAGCCAATGTTTTCTTTCATAGTATAAAGATGTTTAATTAATATAGATTAAAGAAATGTCATATATTTTTTGTTTTTTAATTAAATTGATCGTTGTTTTCCCAAAATGCCGTCGAAAAGAAGAAGCACAATTCATTCAGTATCGTCATTTGTAAACGACTCCCCGTCAGATTGTGCGATTCTCAAGAAGAATGGTTACACTTTCGTGGAGAAATTAGGTTCAGGTTCATTTGCTGATGTATCATCCCACACGATTCACCTGATTTACATTAGAAAATGTAAACAATTTTTGTTTAGGTGTTTTTGTGTGAATTCAAAGACGGAAAGCGGAAAAATCTGGATCCGATGGCTTGCAAAGTTCTTGATAAACGAAGAGTACCAAAGAATATTGGTGAACGATTTGCAGTGCGAGAGGTCAACATTATGCTGCGCATCGATCATCCGCATATTATAAGAGTTTACTCAATCTACCAGCGCGCCGACAGGACATTCATTTTTATGCGGTACACAAAAAAGAACATTTAAATTTGGATATATTGAAATAATTTCTTATCAGTATCAGACGTTGTTAATTGCTAACTAATTGAGATTCCAGTTTTGCCGAGAATGGTGATTTGGAACAGTACATAGGTAAACATGGTCCCATCGCGGAGGACGTTGTTCGCATCTGGGTGAAGCAATTAGCACTGGCAATTCAGTATTTGCATTTGTTGGAGATATCCCATCGAGACATTAAGTGCGAAAACGTGCTGGTCACCGCAAAATTAAATGTTAAGCTAACAGATTTCGGGTTTGGCCGATGTGTCATCGGGCCCGGACGCGTTCCTGTTTTAAGCAGTACCTTTTGTGGCTCCTTGTCGTATGCAGCGCCCGAAATTATTCGTGGTATCGAGTACAATGGCAAGATCTCTGATATGTGGTCGTTTGGAGTATTAGTCTACTTTATGCTAAACAGGGCTTTGCCATTCCCTGAAACAAATCATAAGGTAATTTTGAATCATTTAATAAAGTTTTTAATATATATACTGTTGGTAGCAATTGCAACGAGCGCAGCTCAAAAAGAAGTGGTCATTTCGCCCAGATATTGGAAAAATTGTGTCTTCACAAGCGAAGCAGATAGTTTCAAATTGTTTAGAGCCTAATACCAAAAGACGCTGGCGAGCCAACGACATTATCCGGTCAAACTTTCTTGCTATGGATCCACGCTTGAAGAGTATTTTCTATCAATTTATTAATCCTCAACTATTTATGATTTAATTTGTAGAAATGACATCTGAAGAATATAATGCATTAGCTATGGCAATGGCAGAATCTAGTGGATCTGAAGGATGCGCAACGCAAAACTACTTCAAAGAAGACAGAGGTAAACAATTTATGTGAGTCATTAGAATATATTTTAATCACATAAACAGACCATAAAGGTATGAAAGCTTTAAAGGAATTTCGCCAACCTAATATGAGCTCTAATCAAATTGTCGAAGATAAACAAATTTTAAAATAAGGATCTGAAAAATAAAGGAACAATTCGACGAAAATAGAAAATGTAATAAAATATCAATCTTTAGAACAAATCAAAACATATTTAAATCATATACCTTAAAATATATTTCATATTTTATAATTTTACGTTTTTACTTCATATAAAAGTGTTCAAATATCTTTAGTAGATGTTGTTAAATACATTCGTTATAATAGTTATTGTAATGCAATTAAAATATTATATGAAACATATACAATGAGAACATTAAAACAAACCAGAAATTTTGGCGACATGCTCTTTATGTTATGAAAAAAAAACAAATTCGATGGATATTGATTAAACAAACCACCTCCCTCCCCTAAATACCGGTCCAAATATCATATCATTATCTAAGAGTCTCTTCTGTAGATCTTGTCCAAAATCTTGAAGAAAATGTCGTGTGGAACACCTCGAGATGTTTGCTGAATATGTGTCTTAATCATTTTATAGGACTCCTCCTCGTAGAGTGTGTAAGTGTGAGGCAATCCAATTTCTTCGTACAGTTGCTTAACTCGATTCACTTTTTCAATATCTGAAATTTAAGAGAAATGAAAATATATTCAAGTTTTTAATGTCAATTTGTGTTATTAATCATACCACTGCTTCCGTAACAATCCTTCATAATCTCTTTCTGTGCTCGGGAAGCTCTCTGCATAAATACCACAGCCAACCAGGAACATTTGTTGTCCTGTATATCAGTACCAACCTTTCCAGTCACCTCTGGATCGCCGAAGCAATCCAAAAAGTCATCCTGTACTTGGAAAAAATTGCCCATTTCCAAAAGAATTGTCTTTGCCTGGCGGAAAACTTCTGGGTCTGAGTATCTACATTAGAACAAATGGGATTAGATTTTGATTTGGATGTATAAAACATGTTTAACTTACCCAGCAAGGGACATTGACAAAGCTACTGGCAAATAGAATGTATAGAAGGCAGTCTTGTGTGCAACAATCGCCTTGTACCTCTCCATCGTGAACTTGCTGACTTCTTTGTTGGCAGCCGCCATGTCCAGTGATTGTCCCACACAGGTGATGAATGTTGCCTCGTGGAACAATTCAATTAGTTTGACGTAACAATCCAGTTTGCCAAAGTGCAATTTGAGTAAGTGATAAATTCCAGACTCGATCATAAGAGCGTCATTGATGGCTGTCATGCCAACTTCCTTCACTTTGTACCAGCAAGGCTGGTTGCGTCTTGTCTCACTGCCATCCATGATATCATCACAAATAAGGAAATGTGATTGCAGCTATTAACAGATAAACAAATTCATATCTTCCTTAATATTTGTTTTCTTAATATGTAGTTTAGATTTAAACAAAAGTAACGTCAGTTTGATGCAATATGATCGAGTACCATCCTTATCGTATGTATCTCATGAAATTCTGAATTGATAAGGACTGATAAATGCTGTTCCTGATTTCTTTTTGTACTACTTATGAGTGTATCTTGATTTGCTAATCGTCAATTTGACAATAATAAATTAATTCGCTAATTGATGGCTTGTAAATTAATCGTGAGTCATGAATCATAATATAAAGCAAACTTACTTCCAGACGCAAACATGGTAAAAACTAATGAAATACATACATTCAGCATAGCTTTTTTTTTGTTATAAAAAAATATAATGATGAAAGTTTAATTCTGTTTACAATTATGCAAAAACATAACAACAACATAAAAGAAGATATTTTTAATTAGGTAAATTAAATAATTTTTTAATCTTCTTTTTGGAAGAAATCTTTATCCTAAACATTACATATTGTTGTTTTTTTTTTTTTAGTAAAATGACGATTTAAATTTAAGTCAGAAAAGACTACATAATGTTTCTGTCATAGTGATTGCGGATAACCTTCCAAGAACGAAAATCTTTGAAATGTAAATTAAGACAAAGTTTACAGAGGTTAAAATCTGAAATCTGAGATATCGTACTTTGTGCGTCATTGTCGTAATTTCTTTGTCAAGTAAAAAATATCACATGAAACACAATAACGACTGTAATCAGCATCGCCTGCGCAGAACTTATAGACAAATGCAATCGCCAAGAAACATGCAAGTTTGAGAGAAAGATTAAATCCTAGATAGAGCGGCGCAGATTTGTTGTTTGTGTTTTTTTTTCACGTCGCTTCTTTGTGCAACTACCGATTGCATTGCAATTCACAATGCAGTTAACTCACCATTTCTACACACCAGCCGAGGTAGTGTGCTAGCTTGATATTCTCCGCCGAAAGGTCGGCGGGATTCGCCAAACTCTTGTACGCCAACACAGTCGCCAGGCCTCGATTCTTCTTGCCACCCGGCACATTGTACTGCAGCGCTTTCGCGAACCATTTGGACGCGTCTTTGGCATCGTATTTCTTCGCCTTGTCTGTCAGGTCACGCACCAAATCCGTAAACACGTTCATAAACTCTTGGGCCTCTTCTTTGGAGACGGCCGTCGCGTTAGCGGCCACTGGCACCGAATGGTTTACAGTAACCAGCGATCTGAAATGGAGCAATTTTAGAATAAAATTAATTAATTAGCATGAGAGGCGCAAATTGTATGGAAACTTTTATGGTTTGAGCCGGCTAATATGGCTTCTGGATCTCAAAATAGGCGAAGTAGTAATTTGAAGTAACTATTAATATTTTCTGTATTCAAGCATTTGTTATAATTATCAATGAAGATAAAACAGTAAATAATTGAATGGCCTTGTATACAGAAGTAAACAAAACCAGGAAAATAAAAGTAAATACTTATTGCTATAAATTCAGTAGACGTGATTGGAAATTTTAATGAAAACAACAATTTTCCATTCATGGCATAAATTATTAATTTGCATCAAGAATTATGGTAATGAAATCAAACAATAACACATGATTTTACGAATAGATGATATTAAACATGGATCAATCTGTCACACCTATTATGTAAATCACTTTACAAAAACATTACTGCAAATATTTTGTCAGAGTGGTTCGATGGCAATTTCTTTCTTATCAACCAAATGAAAACAAACATATGCCAGCAAGGCCGCAAGCAACCATTATTTGTGATTACTTAATATGATGCGTAGAACTTGTTTTTATCCAAGACAACAAAGTAAGTTGCACAAAATGCATCGGAGGCGATTCACTCATGCAAGACCTGTAATATATATACATTCCACACAAGAAGGAGGAGGCGAAACGATTATCAGCATTTGTATTCTACAGCAGACTGCAAACTTGTTTCAATTGATCACCATTTTACTATTTAATGTAACAGAAATATTTCATAAAACTAAGATACATAATTGTCTTACGACAACAACTTGGAAATACCAAGTAAAGACGAAGTTCAAGACCATTTATGTTAATTAACAAAAAATTCGTCTATGCAAAAAAATTAGTTAGTTACAACTTACGACATTACTTTTTATGCTGCTGGCAATTAACATTTATAGGTGAGAATCTTAATAAATTTAAACTAAATTATTTTTATCTTGCAAGCATATGCTTATGGTAACCAATCTATAAATAACCAAAGCCAAAAGTTAAATTGAACAAGCAATAACAAGCAGTTATCATCATCTAGATTCTAGAATAAGATATGAGTTTTTAGTTACCAAGGGGTTTTGCCAACAAAGAGATCAAATATTGTTTCACACAAAGAGGTTTCACCGTATGCCAAATTGAGAGATGAATCTTTGTTGTCAAGATGATTATTTCCACCAATTCTTTATTGACATATTATTTGAGTTTATACACGAATTGACAGGTAAATACCAGACGATCAAAACATCTCAGTTAGCACTTTCCGCAGATGTAAGCATCCTGCCAACTTTTACTGGTCAGTCTTTTGTTAACAAATTGCAAAAAAAATTAACACCTCATGGCCTACAAATACGCAAAACATGTTTTCTAAAAACTGGCGCACGCTCACATTTAATTACTTTGTTAAACATCACCTCAGCATATTTGAAGTAACAAAACATCCACGTGCGATGGATTAATGTTATCTTAATCACTTTAATTAGGCAGCTAATTAAAAAATCTTCTCAAAATTTGAAGTGAGTACAACAGGTTGTTTTAATATAATTAGTGCAAACTCAAAGCTTCTTGAAAGCTTGTTAATTTGACGTTTTCCAATGGCAAAGTGATTTTTTGCTCATCACACCTTGAAAATAATTGGGCGGCTTTATAGCAAACAAAAACATTTTACGAAATTTACAATTTATGAAAACGGTCGTGTGGAGGAACAAAATGATAAGGCAGTTGTTGTCACTTTTATGCGAATTTACAACCGCTAAAATTTGTTTGTTATTTAAAATTTTGTGTGAACTCTTGGTTAGCTTAATTAATTAAACAAATAGAATAAATTTGGAAAGTTATTTAAAGACATGTTAAATATGATGAATTAAATAACACGCTAAACTACAAATTAAACAAACACCAAGTTATTCGTTGTCAACAATGAAACGCACATTCCTTAAAGTCAGAAGACATCAGATTCTATTCAAATTTACTCGCAAACCAAGTCCGTACAAGCTTAACCTTCAGAACAAAATTCTACCAAAGTTGTTGACAGTAATTTTGTAGAAGCGTGAAGCAAATGCAAAACGCGTGTTTAACATTAAAATTAGTCAATTTAAATACTTATTTAACGTTTTAAGTTATATGAGCAAATGTGATGGCATTTCAGAGTGTAAGCTCGTCAATTCAGTTTCTTTTGCAGTTCACATCCCATCTTTGCGGCAAAGAATCACCGACCCACAAGAAAGTCGTTGATTGCCTAACTTACTGTCTGGCTTAATCGGTAATCGGTCTTTATTTATGCAATCGAGATGTGCAATTTAAAAATAAAAATATTGAAAAATGTGAGGCAACTGATAGCTGAGCTCCATTTCTATTCGCTTTTATTAAGATCAACATAAAGACGCGAATTCAGCGTAATCAAAACAATAACAGCTGATGTATTCGGATTACATAGGCCGATATGGGTTCGAGAATTTACACAACTTGGATACTCTTCCAGATATGATAGAAATGGTGTGTGCAAAAATAAGTAAACAATCTTGCAACGTGTGGGTTTAGAACCTTGGTGTAGGCAGAAATTTATGAAGATGTATATTGTATTGTTTGATTAGTAAGATTATGAATTTGAAAACCGGTTTTTCGTGCGTCGTGTTGTTTACTTTTTTTTGGAAAAATAACGTAGAATTTGAATAACAAACCGATTTTGAATGTAAAAAAATGCGTTAATGTTTAAAATGAAATACAGTAAAACTAGGAATTTAAATTCCATCTACGACAGTTTTGTGCGCAAGGTGTAATCAAAATATTTAACCAAAACACTAATCACAGCCAAAAACATAAGAACAATTTATTGGATAGATAAGGAACGAAAACATTCAGTGCATTTTACTTATAAATGTGTAGATAAGCATATTTCAACGCTTGCTTTCCTTATGTTAGGATTATTGTTTCTATTAGTTTATATTATTTATCAGTTGTCATAAATAATAATCATTCTCGATGAACTGGAAACCTTGAATTTTTTTAAAAGAACAGTTTTATCTTGTAAAACATAGTAAATTATCTTTTATTAACGGATATATTTTGTAAACCTTTTTCTGTTTTACATTGCTGTAGAAGCACTAGAAAACAAAATGGTTATCTGTTACACGAAGAAGATAACACTTAAAAGATTTATTTTTTATTTTTAATATATATGAAATAGTTAAATAAAACCGAATTCTAGTTTTCAATTCGAATGAATTTTAGTGTCTGCTAATATCCCTAAGGTTCGCTAAATTAAATTTAAAATGTAACGCGAGCTTGAGTTTTATCAATTTAATTTTCAATCCAATTCAAGTTCGCAAAAGAAAACAAACAGAAATTAACTGAGAAATGACTTGTTGAGCAACTTTTGCTGGCTACCATGTGGCTGGAACGTGCACAAAATTGCCATTTGCCGGCGTCAGACGTGCCTGGCTTCAATGTTGGCAATTGATTGCTATTTTTAGTTACAATTTACAAACGGAATTGCGCGTACATGAGCTGTGAACTATATGTTGACTTTAGCGTCAGGCGATGCGTCGGATGCGTCACAAACATGTTCTTTTGTTATTTATATAAAAATGAAATAAATGTTGGTAAAACACCGCAAAACTACGTGTGTCTAATTGTATGGAACAAATTTCGGTAGAAACTTAAGCGAGTACAGTTAACGTGGCTTTTGCTTTGACTCGAAACAGTATTTCTAGTGATCGGCAGATTACCTCACTGAAAAAAAAAACGTAGTTTTAGGTCAAGATCCTTTTTATGATGTCGCAGAAGTGGAGAAGAAACTAGTTTGCTTGAGTGGAAATTTACTCATATCTTATACAAATGAAATGAATTCTTTTTAAACTGAAGTGAATCCCGCAGAGAACTCGACTTCATTGGCTTAAATCTATGAAAATGCATTTCAGTAATCGCTGTAATTGCCATTAATTGGACAATATTTCTGAATGCATGTGTACAGTTTCTCTAAAGTTTTTCATTTTGTAAGCGGCTGATGCCTGAGATGCCTACGTGACAAACAACACGGTCGAACGACGTACGCACGATCCCTTTTCTGCACGCAATGCACTTTACAAGGAGCCCATTGTCAGTTACTACGGCGCAGTTCATTTACCTGATAACAAACAACAACACTCGACAAACAGTTTGAAGTGCTTCAAACTGCCCACATTTGTCTTAAAGTGTTTGTTGTGTGTATTTTTAATAAATTGAATGAATATATTGGAATTTGGAAAGCGCGTTATCGCTTGAGCCGGCTGTACTTTTCGGTGAAAACTTAGTGAAAATCATTGACACCGCTCGGATTACTTAACCGTGTTTGCTCTTGAGTTTCTCTTAAGACCACCAATGAAATTAACTGGTTAAATGACCCAAAATTTACTGCAATTTTGCGTTTGAAAATATAAACGTTCAAACGTCCATCAATTGCGTCGAGATATTGCTCTTTTTATCGAATTTGGCGTAGCACTTACCTGGATAATTTCTTCATTTTTTGCTGGTATTTATTGGTGTCAATCGCTGCTTTCTTCTGTTTGTTCGTCATCAAATCGGAATTTTGCTGGTTGTTGCTGATTGAAATTAGCCGCACTATGGCACTGTTTTCAATACGCATCAAAGAGCGCAGTCCATTACGGCTGGCACTTTGCTTCACCAAATGCGAGAACATTCTGAATCAATAGCGAGCTATTTCTGGATTCAAATTGAAAGTGCGTCTTCAGCTTTGGTCTCAGGAAATCGCCGAGTTCGTTGTACTTCTTGGTAGGTAGGCAGCCCAATGTTAATTATGAACCACAAGGAAATCTTTAGGTACTTGGTGTAATCGTATGAAAATAATTCAATTCATCAAAATTCAGTCAACATCAGGATTGACAATGCTATTGGTGTGCTAACACTTTGATCACTAAACTGTGCACAGTTAATTAAAGTGCAAGACTATTTTCACGACTAAACAACTCCGGATCTCATCTTTGACTGACCGTGCGTACACCAAACGGGTCCGATAAATTCCTTTTGGCTCGAGACTTTTCAGCTTTTGTTATTGTTGGAACTTGGATGGCAATGACGTGTGCAGGGCTGCTGTCGAATTCATCGACACTTGCAAATTACCGCTATAAAACATATATGTTTATGGTAGGGAATTAACGATTAATGTTGCACACATTCAGGCGCTTTATGTATAGTTTTGAAATATCTATTAATTAAGTAACTAAAATGTTTAAGAAAGGTCGTCTGATAATTTATGTTAACTTTACTCTCTCTTGACATTTAAAAAGATATTAAATTATTTAAATGTAGCAAATTAAATTAAATGTTGATTTAGGATTAAGATTTTATAAATACAAACGATTGCTGTTCATGGCACGATTCAGTTTCAACGAAAAGCATCAATTACTGTTTCTGAAATAATACTTCTATTGAAACTGGATATCATTGCGGTTAAATAAACTTATTGTTTCTGGCCATATAGGGATACTACGCATGAATTGTTTAAGAAAAGACACATTCTTTAGAAGTATTCAATAATTTCCATAAATTAAGCATATATTAATAGGTTTACATCAATATCAAACTAAAATGTGCATTTACAATGATTAAATAGGCATCGTACATAAAAATATATAATATAATATTGAATCAACGTTAAAATAAAATAAAGACCAGACGTCAACCAAACATATTTTCAACAAGATGGAATTAAAAATTCTGTATCAGCATGAGTAGGTCTTCCTTGAGATAGTTGCCAAAGTGTTCGTGCTCATTGTGGAAAGTAAGCACAGTGTTGGGTACTAATCGCAAGTCATACATGGATTTTTCCATGTCAGCGGCAGCGAATCGATGGCCGAGAGCGTCAGTCAGTACGAATTCCATCTCCTCGTCCATCAGACATGACTGTACGAATTCGTACACATCAGCCAGCTTGTCGTACACGTTAAAAGTGCCTTGCAAGTAAATGCCATCAGGGAACCGAACTCTAATCAAAGCAAACTTGTATCGATTCATGGTCCGGACTTCTTCGCGTTCCCTCATCGCCTTTGTCTTCAGCACTAACGCGCTCTCCAAGACCTCGCTCCTAATTATGCAGATACAAAAGATTCAACTCCGAACTCAAATATTGGTCATCGGCACTTACCTCAGCTGTTGCTCACGTTTTATTTCTTCGGCTGAAATTCGATAGAAATCAGGTGGCAGGTCATTGTGGCGGGCTTGCGACGGCAACAACACTTGAATGTTACGATCTAGCTCGAGAGAAATCACCTCAGAATTGTGCAGTGCATCCAAGTACACGCGCAGTTGCTCAACACCCTCGTCTAGAATCTCCGCCTGCCACAACAAAAACATTTCATTGTCGATCTCTTGCTCAATAAAACCAGCGCCCAATAGAAAATCTAAGGCACCCTCGACGTCCTTGACTTTCTCGCAGAAAATTCGGTTCGACATACGTATCTTGCGGTACTTTTCCTCATCCGGGTTGTTGAGAATGTTTTCCAAATATTTTGTCAACGTCTCAATGCATGCGTCAGCCTTTTCCTTAATGTTGCAATTATGAATGATGAGAGAAGCTGTAAGTCCTTTTTCCTCCTCCAATTGGGCATACAGAAATTCGTGAATCTTTGGTTTCCAGTCTTTTTTCGGTAATACCTCCTCGCTTACCAAAGGACAGCGAAAGAAAACACCTTGAACAGCAAAATTTTTCATCTCAACATTTGTTTCTTGAACTTTTGCCGCCTCTGCTGAACCAGCCTCTTCAGCCTTGGCCTTGCGCTCAGCCTCTAGTTCGCGACGCACTTGCGCCTGAATGGCGGCTAGCGATGTATTGAATTCGCGTTGGTCTTTCTTTTGTGTGCGCGCCATCGCCGCTTCAGCCGCTGCTCTGGATTTTGGATAAAGATTTGCATTCATGTAGCTGAGCGGATTGCAAAAAAATTACCTGGCCTCAGCACTCAATTCATTTCGTTTAGGGGGAACATAAACGTCTCTGTCTTTTTTGGATTTCGAAGAACCACCTGCAGATGGATCATCAGCCAGTTTTCGTCCAGGACCAGCCAACTGAAACATGACAAATTAACAACAAAAAATTTGTTTATAGACAACGCCTTTTTACAGCAAAATTAATGTATTTTCGACAAAATACAAAGTAATTGACAACTTATTATGTTCATGTGATCCTGACCTTGAACTTTGTAGCTGTCTTTTTCCTGGCGAAAAACTTTTTAATTCTTTCTGCCATGGCTCTTAAATTCTAGGCGAATGTTCTTTAGGTAATTTTAACTTTTCCACAGATAATCGCAACTCCTCGATTTCTTCAGCTGTACCTTTAAAAATCCACAAAAATTACGTATAAAAAAATTCTGACGAAATGAACTGCACAAAAAACTTACTTTGTCTTGTGAATTGGTAGATAATGTCGTCACTGTATTTGTGCCAGTAGACTACGTTTAAAGCGACAGACACTGTAAGGATTGGCAACAAAATGTGAAACAGCCACTTCTGGAGTGGTTCGAACTTGATGGGGCTATCCAAATTAATAGTCACCCTGGCCAACAAATTGTTCACAAACAGCGAAACGCTATCGAAAATGCCTGCGCCGTCAAATGCCAGACAATCGATTGAACGCAAATAGCCAAAAATGCTCGTTAAATTCAACGATATTGTGTCGAAATTCATTTGCAATTATGTAAAATTAATTAAATTCTAACGACACTCCAAAAGGAAAAAAATAAAGGACTTCAAAATGAACTAAAGATGACTTGGTTTTTATAATTTTAATTGCAACTATTATAGATGCCGAGCTTATTACGATTAAAATTTTCAATTTGACACATCGTCGATTGTTCCAATTAGCTTCAATTTCTGAATATATATATATTTGCACTAACTGCCAACTTCCAGACATCTCATCACCGCTGCTACGCGCCGCAAGAAAGCAAGTTCCACCATAAAAATATAGGAGAAGCATATAATTTATATATAAACTCAAGGTTGAAAAGTTTCACTACTTAACTTAACCTCACTTTTTATGTTTTATTTCTGTATTTATTTTTGCAAAAATGTTTAACTTTAACAAATTAATCAAAATTTGTAACTAATTTTAAAACAAAGTTAAGTTTATTTTCGTTATCTTATAAAATGTCATTTAAAGATAGTTTTAAATATTACAAGTCAAAATGTCCAGAGCCAGATTTCGGGGATGTTATCGACATTGACAAGATATCAGAAACTAATCAAGTATTTTGTCTAATTTAAAATGTGTGTATTCAATATCCTCATTAATATAAAACAATTACAATTTAAAGGTTGTCACCAAAGTCGACTTATCTTCAACAAAACATCCTACACAAAAATGGAATCATTTGGGAATATTGCCTTTTCAAGAATGGAATGTTTACGAAATTAAGAACAGACCTGGATGCCTGTTTATTCGTAATCCATTTACAAAAATTGGCCAACGCTATTGGATGGCTCGCTGTCTGAAGGATTATCCAAAGGCTCCGAATGTTGTCAATTTAAATCCCACACATTTTGCTGAGGATGTTCGTGCAGATTGGTGGAGCCATTTGCAAAAAACCGAAAATAAAAAAGATCAGGAGCGGCTTCGCAGTTCAATGCGCTGGGTGACTCTAGGCTACCATCACGACTGGGATACCAAAGTGTATTCCGAGACAATGAAGAATGTATTTCCTGCTGATCTGTTCGATCTTTGTCAGTATTTTGCAGAATCCCTTGGTTATGAGAATTTCTCAGCTGAAGCAGCTATTGTAAATTTTTATCCGATTGGGACCACTTTGGCTGGCCATACGGATCACTCTGAGGCTGATTTGGATGCACCATTGTTTAGTTTTAGCTTTGGGCAGTCGGCGATTTTTTTGATTGGCGGCGAGTCCAAGGAGGAGAAACCAAGTGCATTATATTTGCGCAGCGGCGATGTCGTCATCATGTCGCAGAAGAGCAGGTTATGTTACCATGCTGTACCTAAGGTATTTAGGGCGACGGATGAACCTTGGAATAAGGATGACGAGGACAATTCTTGTGATAGTTTCAAGTTAACGAAAAGAGCCAAATTAGACACAAGTTGGGGAAACATCGACGATAACTTGTGGAAACATTGTATACAACAATCTGAGTGGAACAATTTTAATGATTACCTAAATCATTCTAGGATTAATATTAATGTTCGACAGGTTTTAAAGGAAGGACAGAGTTGTTTATAGTGTTTTTATTTATTGTAAATATTTGTTGAAAATACATTAATGTACAGTCATCGGAGTGTTCAATAATTCATCCCTATAACTAGGATTTATTTTAAATGGACAGCAGTCGAAACTTACTGAATATGTTGTTGGACATCTGTGTTGCTTGTTAAGTAAACATAGTGATTCTAATGCTAAAATAAAAGTTCTATAATAATTAAATTGAAGGCAAGTTTTGGCGGTTGTTTCTTGAAGCTGCCATGCTGGCCACAGTGCATTCGATAAACTCAATATAAATCAAGAATGTTGAGAGAATAATATAAAAGTTTCTTCAAACTTTTCTTTGAAAAGTTAATTAACGTTCCTCCATCGCAATTTTCTGGTTGATTGACCATTGTGTGTGTGAGTGTACTCGAATATGTGCGGTCTTGGCAACATTCTTGTATGATATGTGAGCTGAGCTTAACTTTTCCTGGACCATAAAGCACCATACAATCGTTGTACGCTCCAAGTTCTGGCCAATAAATAAGCAAAGCCACAAGTTTTATTTGTTAGCGAAACTTTCAAACTTTATATAGATTTTAAGTACTTAATCTTAAAATTTAATATAATAATCATGCGAATCACAGAGTAGAAATTGAGGGAGCTGACACGGACGCCATCGATTGAGTTAATCTAAAACGAAAACTTTTTAAAAGTAATATTACACATACAGGCTTTCTTATTGACATGCGGGTAAATGAAGGTAATTTCTGGGGTTTACTTGGATTTTTGGAATCGGGATAGAACTCATTTTTACTAAATATTTAATGGTTTTGGACGAGAAAAACACTGCAAAACCTTCTCAAATAACTAACAAAATATTTGTGCTTTAATTTAAACTTTCATCATCAATATTATAGTTAATAATCCTTCAACAATAAGTTTTACTATACATCAATGCGCAAAGCAAAGGATTGTTGAAAGGTAATTGCATAGGTTTGAATTAGGGCCATGAACGTTGTATTCATGAAAGGAATATTTTATATAGGGAAAATGAAATTTCTATACGATTATGCAGTATAGAGCTTTTGCGAAACCTGTTAGAGGTAGAATTGGGCCGCATCAGACAATATGTATCGTTAGGACGCAAAAGTTTAAACTTCGTCAATGTCTAAACTTTAATCTCCAAAGATTGCTGTGGCCCACAATTTATGGCGCACAATAAAAGGTCTGCCAGCACTTTACCACGCGCTGCCTGTGCAATGTTCATTGTATACATGCTCTAATGGGTTCAATAAATTTTCGTCCCATGCTGATTCCTTTATTAAATTAAACTTGACGTTCGCTTTAATCAATAACTGGGATTGTGCTATTATATTGTTTAATATTTTGTTGTATACTGATGATAGCAAATGGCATGCGAAAACTGAGGCAGTCAAGTGAAAAGGACGTCCCAGTGAATAAATGGGGAGAAAATGCGGACGCAGGGGCGCTCGCGTCTGACCGTTTTTCATATTCGAATAAATAA